>JAADWZ010000467.1:0-25575 GCA_023336445.1 Pythium dissimile
CCACCATCTCCATCTCCATCTCGCTGGTCGTCGTCATACTGCAAGGGCGTGTGTGGTGTTTTGCTTGACTTGGTGTTTGTATGGAAGATTGCCCCTTAAACGCGAAAACGTTGGCGGGCTTTTTTTTTTCCTCGACAGCTTTAACCATCCGGATAACCAACGCTGACAATCCGGATAAAATAGAAGACCCACTTCAAAACGGTAACATTCGAGCGCTGGCAGTTTATCATCCTTCCCAACTCATACACCCGTCATTCCAAAATCCAGAGTGGACTGTATCCAGTTAAGCGCGAATGCCGGGGCGTGTACCGGACACTTTGACCATCGCTCGAATGTGCAGCTATTCACGGTCTAGAGCTTTAGTTTGGTGGTGCTTTCATCGCAGAAATACGGCTACACAGAAATAATATCACCTGGGTAACTCGAGCAAAATGGCGTCAAACTCACTACTATTTTGATAGCAGTTCACGGCGCACTCGGTCGACTTTAGTACTATTTTTAAAGTCGACCGTGTACTATTAAATAGTACCACAGTCGACCGAGTGCGCCGTGTACTGTTTGCTCTCTTTTCGTTTTCTTTTCCCGTCCAAAGAAGAAGAATTTCACAACTGTCAAGTATCCGTGTCGCCGCCACATGGAGACTATCTTCACATTGGGATCCGCGTTGGATAGCTGTCAACCACTCCTGCGTCGCCAGTAGATCTTGCTCGTTGGTTGCTTTCCAAATGGACGCAAGATCCGACTGTGGCATGCACCCACGCCAACATATCTGTACAGCAGGGTTCGAAATTTTCCAATACCAATAGCCATAATTGGCAATACCGTAACTGCAATTATTAATTGACCTCCTCGCCTCAATAACATCCAATATTTTTTTGACCCCTAACCTGCAGATTTTAGGGCACTCAAGTACTTCGAGAGCGGCATCGTCTTGATATCGTTTTATAACACCTCAAAAAGGTGTTGATCAACGATTAGCGACGCTCTCGCCAAGAACGGACGGCCCTCTCACAACTCCTTCGCCCCACCACTCCAACTACGGCCTCGAAAACAGAGCCAGAGCAGGAGTCGTTCACTGGCGCAGCTCTCAGCCGCGGCGGCTCTCGCGACAACTCACGGTGGATTTGAGGTGGATTCCGCCGACATCGAACGAGGTCGAGCGTCTCTTTTCGGGAGCTGGACTGGTGTTCTCGAGCTTGAAACGCGCGATGGCGTCTGCAACGCTCGAGACCATCCTCCAATATAATTGCCTGTGGTGGGACGCATCTGCTGTCACTGAAGGCATCGAGAAGAAGAAGCTCAAAGTAGCCGAGGCGCGCAAGAAGCAGCAAGTGGAAGTTGAGTAGGGAATGCAGAAACACGCAGAATACGACAGCTTTGAATCGCGAACTACCATCAATATATTTGATTTCATGTGTCACAGATGTGATTTGATACATCTGTGGGAGTGTTCGCGCCAGCGTAGACGTGCATATTTGTTGAGGTATATGTGCACAGACTTAGAATCCCATGTGCTCATATGCTCTTAATCTTTCTATCATGATGAACATGCCACTCCATGTCTCACCCTCTTATTGGAAATCTGTTGCCAATAACCCCAATTATTAATTGGCTCGGAATCCGAGCCCCAATAAATATGACATTGCATTGTTCCAAACCCTGCAAAACAGTACACGTGCACTGAGCCGATGGCTACACGGAACAGGCCACGAATGACGTAGTGATAATTCGGAAGGCTGAGGTTGTCAAGCGGCTCGCTCCATGAGCCAGCGGTCACAACGTGGAGATATTGGACTGGCCGCACCAGACCAGCGCAGTGTTGTAGGTAGAGCCATCTACCTATCAGCTACTCTTCTCCATGGACAGGTGCGTTTCGTCGGACCCGCTGCCTTCATTGGACAACAGACTACAGAATTGATATCGTCTAACGCGTTGGGCAAGGAGATCTGGAGCTTGTTGGGCCACGACGGCAATTCTGCTGAGCATCGCAGCCGTTGTGGTTGGCAGCGGCTCGTGAATAGAATACAGTCTCTGTGATTGCAGGTGACAGCCAATCCCTTGTGTGTCCCAATGGTATTCTTTTAAATGTGACGTGGCTGTAAAAACCTACACTTTTGTGTGCAGTGGTCTGCCAATCAAAACACTGGATCTCGCCAGCGCACACCATGAATCCGACATAAACAGTGACGACTAAACTACTGTTGAACAAAATAGAAATAAACTCGAAATATGGCTTTTCTTTGTGTGATAATAGCGCTTGCACTTCAACTAAACACTACTCGCACAAAGAAGGGACAGTAATCCACCGATTGCGATCGCTCAGCCACTAATCATCACTTTTTTCCTCTCTTTTTTTCAGACCGAGCCACCGTGGCAACGCCACCGTGCCACCGCGCCAACTTTCTCCAGTGATTAGACTAGACGAAGAGCTCATTCTTCAATCGACCAAGCCGACCAAGCCATCATGGCCACCTCCTTGACTCGCTCCCCACGTGGCTCCTATGCGTCCGCCGCAACGCCTGACATTTCCCCCGCCATTGAGCCGACGCCGACGCCGCCTCGCTCCAAGTTCTGGGTGTTTTTCTTCGGTATCCCAGGCATCATCACAGGCGCGCTACTGGGCGTGCTTCTGGGCTGGGGGCTTCAGCAGTCGAGCCCGTCACCAGTGCTGGTCTCGTGGATCGCAGTGCCCGGCGATTTGTTCATTCGCGCCATCAAGTGTCTCGTCGCGCCGCTCGTATTCTGCAGTCTGATTGTCGGCATGGCCGACATGTTGGCCGTGGGCAAGGCCGGGTCGATCGGCTGGCGCACGGGCCTCTGCTACCTCTTCACGTCGGCCGTGTCGAGCTGCGAAGGGCTAGTCATCGTCGTGATCTTCCGCAACCAGTTTGGCAACAAGGCCAAAGAGGAGACTTCGAACGCTGCCGCTGAGTTTGCGCTCCAGTGCGACCAGCCGGGCTACTATCTGAGCCATGTCAACGACACGGTCGCGTGTGTGTTCGACGCCGCCTACAATGCCACGGCGGCGTTCTCTCCGTCCTCCGTGTTCAAGGTCACCGACATCAACAAGTCGTTCGCGCAGTCCTCCGAATACACTACGCGCTCGCTGTCGGCCGCGCTCCAGAGCCAGCTGCAGGCCATGGTGCCCAGCAACATCACGCTCGCGTTCTCCGAGGCGACGCTGTTGTCGATCATCATGTTTGCGATCCCCTTCGGCGTCGCCATCTCGCTGCTGCCGCGCGACCAGCGCCTCGTCGGCAACTTTTTCCGCGAGATCAACCAGGTGTTCATGGCCATGGTCCAGTGGGTGATCCTTTGCACGCCGATCGCGATCATTTCGCTGCTCGCGGGCGCGATCGCCAACCAGAGCGACCTCACGTCGCTGGTCACGGACGTCGGACTGTACGTGTTCTGCGCGCTGTTCGCGCTCTTGTTCCACTCAGTCGTGTTCTACCCGGCATTGCTGCGCTTCTTCGTCAGGGGCAACCCGTACTCGTGGATGCGCAAGATGTCGCGCGCGTACATCTTTGCGTTTGGCAGCTCGTCGTCGATGGCCACGCTGCCCGTCGTCATGGAGTGCGTGGAGGAGACGGGCATCGTCTCCGGCACGATCTCGCGGTTCGTGCTCGCTCTTGGCGCGACGATCGGCATGGACGGCGCCGCGCTGGTGTATCCGATTTCGATCGTGTTCATGGCCGAAGCCCAGGGCCTCGGCCACTTGATTGGCGGCGTCGAGTACTTTTTGATCGCACTGGTGGCGACCATCGGCTCGGTCGGCGCCGGCCCCGTACCCTCGGCGGGCAGTGTCATGACCATCACGATCTGGAGCAGCGTCTTCCCGAGCGTCGCGCTGCCGTCCACGTTCGCGTACGTGATCGCGACCGACTGGTTCATCGACCGCTTCCAGACGGTGGTCAACGTGACGTGCGACACGGTCGTAACGCGCATCGTGGCCGAGGTCGTGGGCGAGTCCACGACGCCGGAGCAGCAGGAGAGGGAGCGGGAGGGGCTCCTGTCGACCACGCAGAGCCCCGAGCTCAAGGAGCGACTGAGCGTCGGGATGGAGAAGAGCCAGGTGTGAAAAAAGCGTACTAGTTAATACGCTCTAGCTTTAGTACACGATTGTCTTTGTATATAGAGAGAATGGGGCAGATTGTATATCGCGTTGGATGAATCGGCCCCAACTCGCGTGTTCTTACACGGAGCCAACTGTGCCAACAATGTTGACGTATTGACGTAATAGCGACAGCACCGAGCACTGCCGGCCTCGGAGGTGGCTGCGCGGTCGATCATCGTGCGTGGCGATTCCAGTTTTCCACCGGTTCAAACCGCGCGAGCTCGCACATTCGCGCTGCCGCTGTGGATGCTCGACGAGGTCAAAGCTTTCCCCAAGCTGCCGGTTTTCACACGACCACCACCAACGCGGTCGCATTGGCATACAAATGGGGCGGCGTGCCCGGTCGGATCTTCGCGGCCGATCCGCCCGCCAGCCTCGCACAGTTTGAGAGCGAGCTGGCGGCCGTGACGACCGCCACGGCCTCGCATGCGCTGACGATGGCCAAGCTCAGCAAGTCGTGGGGCGACGCCGTCGGTTCGTTCGTGGACCGCGGCCACGTGGCGTTCACGTCGCAGTACGTGTGCGACCGCGTGCTCGAAAGGCTCACGCTGCGCACGCGGAGCATTTTGCGCCACGGGTCGCCCCATCAGCCAATAGTTACCATTTCCATATTGAAGTGGCGCCTTCAGTTGTACAACTACTAGTACGATTTACAGCTGTCTACTTTACTCGCGAATCTCCCGGAAACCAGTAGTTGACAGACCCAGCGGCTCCAAATGGGCCACCAAACAATGGAGTCTTGGAGCAAGTATTCATACAGACCTCTCTGACTCTGAGATACAGAATCCCATCCGAGCTGCCATCTAATCGGATGTACCAAGCTGACTGACGGCAAGAACACTCCATGGCGATCCGATCTTTGAGGAGCACCTTCACGAGCCAGAGACGAGGCTCATCGCGTTGGCGCGCTCCAATCATTGGCGCCAATTTCGCCAACTCACCAACAAAATGGATACAGCCGCCAACGGTTGGCTCGCAAACGAGGCAACACTCTATGTGGACCAATCAGCAGCGAGAGTAGCCATCTCGTCGACGAAACTGGTCCTCTGGCTCTCTGAAGCTGCCTGGATCTGCAACAAAGATCCGACTAATCAGCCGATATCAGTTGGTTGGTGGCTGGTAGACGTCTGCTTGGCTGTTGGAATTGTTGGCAAAATTGTGTTGGTTTGCCAATTCCAATAGCCGTGCTGCGAAACTAAACTTTGCGGCCAACACGAATCTCTTTGGAATTCCTCGGCCCGTCTAGCCACCGCCAATGCTATTGCACATAACACTTTCATGCTTGGTCTGCACCTACGGTAAACCAGTCTTCCAAACAGCCGCTGTTGGCCGCCGCACCAAAAAGATCAGTTGCCGAGATTACGTGCCACCAACTGGCGCACGCCAACAGTTGGCGCGGTCTGTAGCGCTCTTTTTGTTCGCGTTGGCGTCTTGGCGTGTGTGTCGCCCGGCCTTCCTTCAACACGCTCCTCGACGTGCTGAGGAGAGTGTTCAGTTTCCATTCCTAAACTCTAAGCCCTCATTCCCCAATCCACGGCCTCCCGCACAAGTGCTCCAGGGGTACGCAACCCCCACGTCCTTCCATTATGGCGCTGCAGTCTCCGGTCTACGACGTCGTCGAGACGCCAACAGCCGCCGATCTCCACAAGAACGAGCCAACGCCGCCCACCAAGCCCCGCCGCTCCAAGCTCGCCGAGGCCTTTTTCGGCGTGCCGGGCGTGCTCGCGGGCGCCGTCCTCGGCGTTTTGCTCGGCTGGGGCCTCCAGCAGACCGCGCCGTCGGCCGAGTTGGTGTCGTGGATCGGCATCCCTGGCGACTTGTTCATCCGCGCCATCAAGTGTCTCGTCACGCCGCTCGTGTTCTCGAGCCTGGTGGTCGGCATGGCCGACATGCTGGCCGTGGGCAAGGCCAGCCGCATCGGCTGGCGCACGGCGCTCGCCTACTGCTTCACTACCGTGGTCGCCAGCTGCGAAGGCATGGTCTGGGTGCTCATCTTCCGCCGGTGGTTCGGCAATGAGGCCGAGGAACAGGCCGCGACAGTGCCCGAGTTGGCGCTCCAGTGCGACTCGCCCGGCTACTTTTTGAGCCACGTGAACGACACGGTCGCCTGCGTGTTTGACGCATCGTTCAATAGCTCGGCACAGCACGCGCCGTCGTCGGTGTTCAAGGTCACGGACATCAACAAGTCGTTCGCGGAGTCGGCCAGCGGCTTCACCAGGCGCTCGCTCACGCAGGCGCTGCAGGGCCAGCTGTTCACGATCGTGCCCAGCAACATCACGCTTGCGTTCTCGGAGGGCACGCTGCTGTCGATCATCACGTTCGCCATCCCGTTCGGCATCGCCATCTCGCTGCTGCCGAGGAACATCAAGCTCGTGGCCAACTTTTTCCGCGAGATCAACCAGGTGTTCATGGCCATGATCCACTGGATCATTCTCTGCACACCGATCGCGATCGTCTCGCTACTGGCGTCGTCCATCGCCGTGCAGGACGACATGGCCGTGCTCGTGTCCGACGTCGGTCTATACGTGCTCTGCTCGCTGTGCTCACTCTCGTGCCACTCGCTCGTGTTCTACCCGGCGTGGCTCAAGCTGTTTGTGCGCCGCGAGAACCCGTACCAGTGGCTCGCCAAGATGTCGCGCGCCTATATTTTCGCCTTTGGCAGCGCCTCGTCCATGGCCACGCTGCCCGTGGTGATGGACTGCATGGACGCCACGCGGCAGATCACCACCACGCTCTCGCGCTTTGTGCTGTCGCTCGGTGCCACGATCGGCATGGACGGCGGCGCGCTCGTGTACCCGATCGCGATCGTGTTCATGGCCGAGGCCGAGGGCATTGGCAGCATCGTGGGCAGCGTCGAGTACTTCCTCATCATCATCGTTTCCACGATCGGATCCGTGGGCGCCGGCCCCGTGCCGTCGTCGGGCATCGTGATGACCATGACCATCTGGAGCAGCGTGTTCCCGAGCGTCAAGCTGCCGTCCACGTTCGCGTACATCGTCGCCACCGACTGGTTCCTCGACCGCTTCCAGACCGTTGTCAATGTCACTTGTGACACGGTCGTGACGCGAATAGTCGCTGAGCTGGTGGGTGAGACCATGGACGAAAACGAGCGTGAGAACCTCCTCTCGGCGGTGGAGCAGATTACGGACCGTAACCCGGAGCTCAAGGAGACGCTCAGCGCGGATCCAACCAGGAGCCCAGTCTAGTGTGAATGCGGATAGCGATATAGAAAAAGCACTGTGGCCGTTGTGGAGAACTATGATTTCACTTGTCCTTTGTCGAATATTGTGGTGGTATA
Source organism: Pythium dissimile (assembly GCA_023336445.1). Lineage (NCBI taxonomy): Eukaryota > Oomycota > Peronosporomycetes > Pythiales > Pythiaceae > Pythium > Pythium dissimile. The sequence continues at coordinate 7,416 of JAADWZ010000467.1, forward strand.
TGTGTGGGTAGAATAGGCGCTTTCTTTGTGCCTTTAGGCCCAATAAGGCACAAAGCAAGTGCCCATTGCATGGATCTGGTGCTGGAGAGTGACACTGTACTACGTGCTGTAGTGCCACAATTGCAACCTGCACTTGTGCAGAATCAATGTCTCCAAGTCGGAGATGCACTGAAGTTCGGTGTTCCGCGTCAGAGTTGCACGGACGGTCATTGTTCAGAGTCACGACTCTCACAAATGCTGGCTGCTCCCAGACAGTCTGTACAAGTTGGTACGCACCACAGTTGGAGTCAAAGCACCCACTGCAGTCCAGTCATGTGGCCTGCTGAAGTCACAAGGAGATGAATGAACAGCCCACGACATTCATATTGGACATTCCATTCTTCTTCATCTCGTTGCAGCAAGATCGCGATGCCGAGTGGGATCGAACACTCGAGGCAGCGAACGTACAGCATTACCAGTGGACGAATACGGCACTATACGGTACTACCGTATCATCCTTACAGGAGGAGGAGTCCATGACGAGTTGACCCGCTTTGATCGAGATGACAATGAAACTTTAGCACGATCTCATTCGAGCTGCCCACAGAGACTATCGCGATGGTTCCGTCAGCGCGCCGTCCGGTGCCTCGAGCTCGAGCCCCAGGCTATCCATCAGTCTCGCATCCCGTCGCCCTGCAAGTTGTTTGCTGAAATGCTCGACCTCTTTTTCTGCTCCAGCCACGTGACCGCGAATGGTGAGCGCCAGAAGCGAGGACTGAGGCGCGGATGCGAAGACGAAGTTGGAGACAATTCGTTCGATCAAGAACAATGCTCTCCACGAGCAGGAAGCAGAACCGGTAATTTTTTACAAATCGCTCTCCACCCTTCTTATTCATATCCATCTTTCCTTAAAAATATTGTCTAGAAGAAGGATGTAGAAGAAGCAAGGAGATAAGGAGATAGTCGTAAGTAAAAGAAAATCAAGGAGATCTATTGGCACGTGCAATGACCATAGGTTGACCCGTGTCGTTCACCGCAATGACGACAGGACGTCATGCGCACGAAGGTCCAACGCCGTCCACTGTTCGTAATTGCACCTGCAGTCGTCATTTCCAACCGTTTTGAACAGGTAAACCGCTGGAAGCTCTATAGAAGTTTCTGAGATACACTTGGTCACGGATTTGCAAATCCTCTCCACCGTCCTGTAGTTGCTGTCGTTTGTCATGCCATGCGATCGTTGTCGACCAAGCTGCAAGCGCAGACACATTTTTATGAACCCGTTATCATATTAAAAAAATGCTAGCGGCTTCGCCTGCGGGAAGATTACACACCATCTCGAGCGAACCCACCTAACGCGGGACATGTACACTACTGCACAGTGCTGCACAGTGCTCTGCACTGCATCATACAGAAGGAGATGTTCACGATCAGCGTCGAATATGAAATCAGCCTCCTCTTGCATGAAAAAATTTACAGCTGCCTTTGACTGTACAGTGCACGGTCGAACACGTGTCGACACTTTGGTCGTTATGCTATGCAGCATGGTTTATAAATAAAATGCATGGCGATTCAAGGGGTTCACCAGCGAGTGTCGTTGATTAAAACGTGGTCCTGGTTCTATCACACATTGACTAAAAATCCCATCTATTTTATAATGCATCGACTAAAACTGTAATCTATTGTCTGTCTGCGTTGAACAGAAATGGCTGGTCATATCTTCTTGAAGTATCGTCAGCTCCGTGTTCACAGAAGGGACCTCAGCTCCCAATCTTTCCCAAATCTACTTGGTTTTGTATGCATGTCAAGTCGAAACTCAGCAGCGATGCCAGTCCATTACGATCCCCCCAAACGTCCTTCCGGGTCCTAACAAAAAAAAATTTCCCAGAATGATCCCCATCCAATCGCGTACATTTGCTGTCCAATCGAGGACTTGCCAGTGCTGTTCAGTTGAGAACAGAACTCGAATAAGTGATCTGGTCTCTCGTTTTGCTCTCACCGCTCCCCCTCTCTCAGACGGAACCGAGTGGCAGGTGTGTCAGGACAAGAGTCTCTCCGGGAGAGTCCCCTCCCCTCCTCTTGGAAAAAGCTGTTCTCCGCTCAATCGGCCACACTGCGATTCGCCTTCTCCCCGCGCGCCCCTCTCCAGAGCGTCTCGTTTCCAAGAATGGCGCCGCTCCCCAGGTACGGCGTCGTCGAGACGCCCACGCCCGCCGACCACTCCAAGGGCCCAGGCGCCGCCGCCACAGCCAAGCCGCGCTCCTACCTGGCCGAGGCCTTTTTCGGCATGCCCGGCATCATCGCCGGCGTCGTATTGGGTGTGATCATCGGCGTGCTCGTGCAACGTGCCAAGCCGTCGGCCCAGTTGGTCTCGTGGATCGGCATCCCGGGCGATCTGTTCATCCGCGCGCTACGCTGCATCATCTCGCCTTAGGTGTTCTGCACCATGGTGGTCGGCATGGCCGATATGAACGTGGTGGGCAAGGCCAGCGAGATCGGCTGGCGTACGTTCATGCTGTATACGCTCACGGCCATGGTCGCGACCGCTGAAGGGTTGCTGGCGGTGATTCTGTTCAGCCCCATGTTCAGCAGCGAGGCGGCCGCGTCGACGGCCAAGATCGCCGAGCTCGCGCTCCAGTGTGACAAGCCCCGGTTCTTTCTGTCCACGGCCAACACCACGGTCGCGTGCGTGTTTGACGAGGCGTTCAACGCCACGGGCAAGCACGCCGTGTCGTCCACGTTCTTGTTCACGGATATCAACCTGATGTTCTCCACGTCTGCTCCAGGTATGTGGAAATCACGCTGTCCGAGTCGCTGCAGGCGCAGCTCCAGTCGATGGTGCCAGCCAACATTATCCTTGCGTTTGCCGACGGCGTGCTGCTCTCTATTATCATGTTTTCGATCCCGTTCGGCATCGCGGTCGCGATCCTGCCGCGCGACGTGAAGAAGATCTCCAACTTTTTCTAGGAGATGAACGTGGTGTTATGAGCATGATCACGTGGGTGATTATGCTCACGCCGATCGCGATCGTGTCGCTGCTGAGCAAGTCCATCTCGGGCCAGAAGGACCTCGGCGTGTTGGTGTCGGACCTTGGTATGTTTGTGCTCTGCGTCGCCGTCACGCTGCTCTTCCACGTGCTGGTTTTCTACCCAGTGATCCTGCGTCTCGTGATCAATGCCAACCCGTTCATATGGCTGCGCAAGATGGGCAAGACCCAGATATTTGCGCTCAGCTGCGCCTCGTCCATGGCCACGCTGCCGATCACAATGGAATGTATCGAAAAGACGAGCGAAGTGTCGGCGACCAATTACCGCTTTGTTCTCTAGCTCGGTGCGACCATCAACATGGACGGCACGGCCATCTACTTCCCGATCGCGATCATCTTCATGGCCGAGGCCGAGGGGCTTGGCAACTTGATCGGCGACGTGGAGATGTTTTTGGTCGTGCTGGTCTCGACGGTCGGCGCTGTGGACACGGCTCCCGTGCCGTCCGCGGGCATCGTCATGACCATGACGATCTGGCAGAGCATCCTGCCGAGCCAGCCTCTACCGGCGAGCTTTGCGTACATTGTCGCGACCGACTGGATCCTCGACCGCTTCAAGACGTGCGTCAACGTCACGGCGACACGGTGATCACGCGCATTATCGTCGAGAGCGTGGGCAAGACGCTGAACGAGACCCAGCGCGGGATCGTGGCCTCGGCGCTCGACGAGTACTCGCAGAATAAGACCCAGCTCCGCGACATGGTCCACTCGAGCACGATCAAGTACCAAAACAGGGTAATAGCTGCTGCCTCCCCGCGCATAACACGTCCAATTTCGTCACGTTTTGTCGTCTGGTTTCATCGTGTGTAATTCTTTCCACCATCCATGAAAAGTCGCTGAAACAAAAAACACCTGCTCAAGGAGTCCTACATTAGGACACATTATCCTAAACTAGGCTTCACCAGCTCGAACCCACAATATAACACACATACAAAATCTTCCTGGCCCCACCATGGCACCATCAAGTGCGGCGCTCCTCGACCTCAAGGCGCTGGAGCGGTTCCGCGCCAAGAGCGATGGTGTCTCCACGCACACGTTCGCGGACCAGCGCGAGTGCGAGCAGAGTTGCGGCATGTTCTTCTTCCCGCTCGACAAGCTGCCTGTGGACCAGCAGCTGGAGCTCCAAAGCACAGGCTTTGCCAACGCCGCGCTCGAGCCGCAGCTCATGCGCGCCAAGCACGCAGCGTTCCTGAGCCGCGCACTGTCCCATCTGCCCTCTGGATTTGTGTCGCTGGACGCGAGCCGTCCGTGGATCTTCTACTGGGTGCTCCACGGCCTGGAGCTGCTGGAAGCGCTGCCCAGCGACGAGTTCCTGGGCCGCGCGCTGGACACGGTGCGCCACTTCTGGAACGCTCCTACGGGCGGCTTTGGTGGCGGCGCCATGCAGCTCAGCCACACGGCCACGACCTACGCGTCCTGTCTCACGCTCGCGATCATCGGCTCGGACGAGGCGCTCGAGTTTGTCGACCGCCAGCAACTCTACCGGTTCTTCATGAGCCGCAAGCACCACGCCTCGGGCGGCTTCTCGGCCCACGACGGCGGCGAGGTGGACGTGCGCGTCACGTACTGTGTGGTCTGCATCGCGAGCCTGTACAACATGTTGACCGACGAGTTGACGGAGGGCGTGGTAGAGTTTGTTGCGTCGTGCCAGACTTACGAAGGCGGCTTTGCTGGCGAGCCGTTTAACGAGGCCCACGGCGGCTACGCGTTCTGCGCCGTCGCGACGCTGTGGCTGCTGGACGCGATGGACCAGATTCGCGACCTCGACGGCTTTATCCACTGGCTCACGAACCGCCAGATGCCGTTCGAAGGCGGCTACCAAGGCCGCACCAACAAGCTCGTGGACGGCTGCTACAGCTTCTGGCAAGGCGCGCTGCCGGCGCTGCTCGAGGAGATTGTGGACGAGAAGTACGTCTCGCCGATCTACCAGTGCAACCGCGAACAGCTCCAAAAGTACATTTTGCTGTGCGGCCAGCAGGTCGAGGGCGGGCTGCGCGACAAGCCCGGCAAGCCGCGCGACCATTACCACTCGTGCTACTGCCTCAGCGGCCTCTCGGTGGCGCAGCACGGACTCCATAGCTCGCTGCGACGACGCTCCACCAAGGAAGACGCGCCCGTGGTGTTTGGCGACGCGAGCAACCTCGTGCCAGCCACGCACCCGGCGTACAACATCAGCGTCGTCAAGGCCAGCCGCGCGGTCGAGTTCTTCCGCTCCAAGGGACCGTTCGTCCCCGACGCGTAAGTAGGTAAAATACATGCCCCACGGTTGGAACTACGGGCTCGATATCACAATGGCGGCAGCTTCTCTTCGCCCCCATCGCCGCCACCGCCGTTGCCGTCGTCGTCGTCCGAGTGAGCGTCACGGTGGTGATGTCCAGGTGCGCAGCTGAGCGTCGACGGCGAAGACCCGAGTTTCGGCAGTGGATTCTTCGAGCCCGTGCTGTGCTTCCTCTTCGCTTTGACCTGTGTAGTCGCAGAAGAGCACGACGACGAAGACGTCGGAAGGTGCTTGGCCATGAGAAGTTGGGAGCTCGAGTGTCCATCGCCCAGTAAGATCGACTTGGCCACGCCGCCGCCCTGGCTCAGATGTTGTTGCTGCCGTTGCTTGAGCTTGAGCTGCTTCTTGACTCGCTTTTGGTATGGAGTCGCGAATTCGTCGTGGATGGAGTGGTCGGGAGGAGGCTGCTGTCTCGACGCGAACGTCGCTAGCAGGGGCTTGGGCTTGGCCTTGTGGGCTTGGTGTCTCTGTTTCTTGTCCTTTGGTGGGGATTTGCTGTCCGCATGGTAGCTAAACTCGCGGTCGTTGTCGGTTGTGGCATCAGTGGACGAGGTGGATACACCCAGGTAATAATCCAGCGACATGCCACTAACAACGGCAGGCGGCAGCGCTTTCTTGCTGGAAGCACTCGGTTTTTGAGGCAGTTTCTCCGGCTTTGGCGCAGCGACTGTCGTCTGTACATCGCTCTCACTTTCCTTGGACTCGGCCGGCAGGGATCCGTCATCATTCGCCTGCAAGTAGTCGCCTAGTGTTCTACCCGCGACGCTCTTCTCGGCCGCCGCTGAGGACGACGAGTCCGATTCGTAGTCGTCTTCATAGTCATGCGCGCTGCCCGACTCGCTGTCGCCGCCCTCTCCATTTGCCTCTCGCGCCTGGCTCTTCTCGTCGTCGACACGGGCACCACTACCCGTCCTCTCTGCTGTCTTGTCCTCGCGTGCGCCATCAGCCTCGGCGCGCGCAGAGCTGGCGCTGGTGTCTCCATTCTTCTCCATGAGCATGGCGTTGTCGACGCCCGAGCCCGTGAGCAGGTGCTTGGTCACTTCCTTGTTGAGCTCGCGCATCTGGTCGGTCTGGTACGCCTTTTTGCTGTTGAAATAGTCCTCGAGCGTGCCGCACATGGCCGCGTGGTCGCCATTGTTCTCCTCTTGCGCCTTCTTCCCGCTCTTCTTGACGACCATGATCGTCCTGTGTGCTACTGCTACTGCTACCGTATTATGTAGGTGTAGTAGCAGCTTCCGACCGGGCATCCATTCCCGAGCCCGAGCATTTTTAGATTGGAGCTGCTCAGTGCCATTGGTCCACCATGTCACATGGCTACACACGATAATGATCTGCTAAAGTTAACCATGCGCACTTTGCACGCACGTTACCAGAATGTCATTCTAACGAGGTGTTCTGTTGTGCCCGGATTTGACTGGTGGCTGGAGGAGTGGGATCCACAACCCACGCAGATTGATCTGGAAAAAAGCGCTTTTGGATCTGTTGTGATCATCATTCCTATTTGCCTCCTCAAGACTGGAGGAGCTTCGACGTCCGCAGGCACGGTCTCCAGCCACAAGCGAACCACCACCTCCCATCCACCATGATCCGCGCGCGTCGAATAATGGCCTCCGCGGCCGTCGCCCACGCTTCCGGTCTGCAGCGGCTCGTGCGCCAACTCCACGCGGCCGGCGCCGTCCACAGTGCGTCTGCGTCCGCGCTTGTGCGGCTGCGGCCGTCCACCGCATCCGCAGTCTCGCGGTTCGGCCCCACCCCCACCCGCGGCCGCGCGGCCCTGCTGCCGTCCAACGGCCAGCAGCAAATTCGTTGGCGCAGCGCGATGACCACGGAGCAGGAAGACCAACTCACGCGGCACATGGACGAGCTGGCGGCGTGTCGCGACAACGGCAACTGGCGCCAGGCGCTCAAGCTGCTGGACCACATGGACAAGCAGGGCTTCGCGCTGGACGCCGACATGTACGAGCTGGCGATGGCGGCGTGCGCGCGCATGGGCAAGATTGAGGTGCTGCCCGGTCTCCTGCAGAACATGGACGTGGACGCGCTGCTGCCCACGCACCGCACCGTGGACTTTGTCATGCAGGCCTACATCGCGGCCGAACAGTGGCCGCTGCTGGTCGCGCTGGCCAAGGACGTGAGCGCCAAGGGTGTGCCGCTCTCGGACGCGGCGTTCCAGGCGGCGTTCGAGTCGTGCGGCAAGATGCGCGACGCCACTAGCGCGCGCCAGATCCTGCTCAACGCCGAGCAGGCCGGGCAGGTGGCGCTTGGTGTGGACCACTACGCCATGGCCATCCGCGCGTGCGGCATGGGCGGTCGCGCGGACCTGGCCGCGAGCCTGTTCGTTCACATGGAGGAAAAGCGCGGCCTGGACGCGGACGGCGACGTGTTCAACCACTTGATCCGCTCGCAGATCGTGAACGGCGCGCTGCCGCAAGCACTCCAGACGTTTGCGACCGCCAACGAGCGCGGCGACGTAGCGCTGCCCGAGTCGATCTACACGGCGACCATCGACGCGCTCGTGACTGCGGGCGAGTTCTGGCAGGCCAGCCAGCTCTTCAGCCAAATGGTCGCGCACGACGAGCTCGCGCCGTCCGTGTTCTGCTACGGGAGGATGATGGTCGCGTACGTGCGGCTTAACAGGCACGAGCTCGCGCGCGAGTGCTGGCAGCGCGTGCTCGCGATTGACGAGGACACGCCCAGTCTGACCAAGTACGCCAAGATGGTCTCGCAGCTCGCCACCACCAACGCCAACGACCTGGCCGTGGAGATCTTCGAGCACCTGTTCCCGCACCACGACCCGGCGTACATCCGCGACTCGACCTACGCCGCGGCGATCCGCGCCTACGGGCGCTTGGGGCGCGCGCAGACCGCGGTGGACCTCTTTGACACGTTCGTCGCCAACCGGCGGCGCGTCAACAAGCCGATGCCCCGGTCCGCGGGCATCTACCTCGCCGTGTTCAACGCGCTCTCGCGCGACTCGGAGCAGCGCGACCCGGCGCAGAACTCGCACGACGCGCAGCGCGTGTGGGACATCATGGTCGAGAGCGTGCCCGTGGTGCTCGCGCCGGCGTACGCGAGTCTGGCCGGCGTGCTGGCCAGCAGCGGCGACCTGTCCACGCTCGAGGAGCTCATGGACCACGCCAAGCAGAGCCTCAAGAGCAACCACAGGCAGTTCCAGCAGCAGCAGCCGTACGGCCGACGCGCTGGCGGGCGTGGCCGTGTGGGCAGCGGCAACGACTTCCACCCGGCTTTTGGCAGTCCGTTCGACGCGCTCGAGTCGGAGGACGTGGACGACCGTGACGACGACCTTAACCACCGCGGCCACGACCACGACCACCACGCCATCGGCGACGACGACGACGACAGTGGCTCGTGGCACGACGAGCTGCTCTTCAACGGTGTGATCAGCGGCTTCTCCAAGGCGCGCAGCGACCAGTCGCAGCGCGTAATGGACTACCTCTCGACCATGCGCGAGCGCGGCATGAAGATCAGCGACTCGATAGTTCGCGCTAGCACCGACACGTTCATCAAGCACGCGCAGTGGCCGTTCATGTTCGAGCTTCTGGAGTTTGTCGACCTGCGCGATCTGCAGAACGCCGAGCTCTGTCTGGGCGACACCATCTCCAAGCTGCTGGAAGCGCAGGCCTGGGAGCCGGCGCGGTTCTGGATCGCGCGCGCGCACCGACTGGGCGTGCAGCCGCCGATCCGCGGCAAGATGGAGATCCTGAGCAAGCTGCGGGCGATCGACTCGGACGAGTGGCAGATCGCGTACGCGCTTGCGCGCGAGACGCTGAGCTTCAAGAAGATGATCCAGGAGAACGTCGACTCGGTGGCCGACGCCGCCCACGTGTGCAGCACCGCCAACCGGTCGGACCTCGTGATCAAGCTGTTTGAGCGCACGGCCACGCACCCGTCCGTGGTGCGCGGCTACCACGAGATGAGGCCGCCGCTGCGCCTGTTCAAGCAGACGCTGCTGGCGTGCATGCGCGAGCAGACCACCACGCCAGACTTTGGCGACGGCACGGTCATGCCGCTGCAAAAGGCCGAGGCGTTCTGCGCGCAGATGCTGCAGTCGTACCCGGCGCGCCGCCCAGGCGACGGCGAGCTGCCCGAAGACTCGACGCTGGACGGCGACGCGCTCTCGCTGGCGATCTCGATCAAGGCCACCATGGGCGACGACGACGATGTGCTCGCGCTGTTTGAAAAGATGCGGCAGCTCGAGCTCACGCCCAACTCGTACGCGTTCAACGCCGCGATCAACGCCTACTCGCGCGCCAAGAACCTGGACGCCGTGCTGGCGATCCGCGACGACTTGGTGGCCCATCACAACGACATCTTGCTCGAGCCCAAGGTCGCGCAGTCGCTACTCTTCTCGCTGGCGATCGTGCCAGACGACAAGCTGCTGCAGAAGCACTTGACCAAGACGCGCAAGCTGCTGCCCAACATCACAAGCAACCACGTGGTGAATACGTTCTTGTCGGCCAACCGCGTGGGCAAGTGCGTCGAGCACTTTGACGAGACGGTCTCGCTGGACACGTTTCAGGCCGTGCTGCGCCGCATCCTCGACGGCCCGCGCGCGGCCAAGCACAAGCATAGCCAGGCGCACGAGCGCGCTGACATTGCGCTCGCCGCGCAGCTCCTGCTCAAGTTTATCGCGTTCCATGGGCTCGACCAGGTCAAGCCGCCCGGGCTGGTCTTGCGCACGTCCAAGCGGCTGCTCCAGGCCGGCAAGCGGCGCGAAAGCCTGGCGATCCTCAGTTTGTACAACGACCCGAACAGCGAAGTGGCGCTCGCCGATCTCAACCCGGCGTTCCAGAAGGACGTGCTCGAGATGCTGCTGTACATCCACGGCGAGGACCAGCGCTTCGACGCGCTCGGTGACATGTTTGACAAGCCCAAGCCGTCGGCCGTGGCGCTCGACGTGGGCCACTTCCAGTTGGCCATGAAATACTGCGTGGTCAACGCCGCGACTCTCGCGGCGGCGCCGCCTCCTGTGGGCGCCAACGGCAAACCAGCCAAAAAGATGACCAAGAAGCAGCGCGAAGAGCTCGTGGTCCAGGGCGCGACCACGTGTCTCAAGCTCTTTGAGACGCTGCGCATGCAGTACGTCAAGCCCAACGGGCCCGTGTATTACCACGCGCTGCAGAGCTGCCTCAAGCTCGGGCGACTGGAGGCGACGGGCACGCGCGTGCTGGGCGACGCCGTGGACCAAGGGTTCACCTCGCTGCTGGGCTCGGAGCTGTACCGCCAGACCAGCCTGGCAATCGAAGAGCGCGAGGCTTTGGTGGCGAGCGACAAGCCGCCCACGGCCATGAAAGTGGACGTGAAGGAGCTCGCGACGCTGGCGCTGTTCTGCCACCACCAGGGCCTGCCGATCTCGTGGAACCTTGGGAACAAGCTGCTGGAGCTGCGCGCGTCGCTGCCCAAGGGCATGTGCGACGAGCTCCAGCACATCGTGGCGGCCTGCGAGGCCGCATACGCCGCCAACGCCGCCAAGCGAGGCCTGGGCGAGCCAACACCGGCCAAGTCGGTGGCGGCGGTGGCAACCCTGGGGAGCAAGCCCCTGTCGCGGGCCGTGCGAGCAGCGCTGCCAGCACGGAAACCGCCGTCGCCCGTGGGCAGACGAAGCACCACCACGACTGGCAGGGCCGGCGCGCGGTGGGGCGAGTAGATGTCCTCCTACGTAGACGACAAGCATGATACACTGTTGAAATTATATTTGGGGGTATTTTTTGTGGCTAGTCATAGCGATCTAGAGTTCCAGTGCGCTCCGCATCGCCGCGAGGAACTGGGCCTCAAACTCGGCGTCCGCGAACCGCTGAGAGGACGCGCGCGCGGCCTCGCGCAGCGTCACGAGCTGGCTGTCGCTGGCCTCGAGGACCGCGAGCATCTTGTCGGCGTACTCGTCGGCCGTGAGCGCGAGGTGGCCCGTGCCGGGCGTGACGATGTCGGCGGCCGGGCCGCCCGAGTTGTTGGCCACGACTGCCATGCCCGCAGCCATCATCTCGACCACGCTGATGCCAAAGTGCTCGTTGTACATCGTGTGGAGCCCCACCGAGCTGCTCGCGAGCCGCGCCTTGAGCTCGGCAAAGCTGGCGTTGACCACAAACTCGACGCACGCCGAGAGCCCGAGGTCGGCACACTGCTCCTGCAGCAGCGCCACGCGGGCCTCGTCGTCGGCGTTGCGGCAGCTGCCCAACAGCACGAGCTTAAAGCCCGTGGGGCTGCTCTGCTTGACACGAGCGCCGTGCTTGGTCAGTAAAACCTTCAGCGCCTGGAGCTGCAGCAGCTGGTTCTTCTCTGGTCGGAACTGCGAGATCGACAGCGCGACCGGCGCGCGGCCTCTGAGATCGAACGCCTTGTATTCGTCCATGGCGCCGCACGGCGGGTACACGATGAGCGGCGCACCGCCCCACAGCGCGCGAATGTGGTTGTACGTCCACGTGGAGTTGACCATGACCACGTCGGTGCACGTGCGGCCGACCAGGCTGTAGGCGGCGGCGAAGAGCCGATAGTAGATGTACTTGGCCGTGGACCGCGAGGCCGAGCCGGCCACGGCGGAGTCGTTGTTGAAGTCGGCGCTGCGCTGCTGCACCTTGGAGATCATGTCGGTCGAGATCATCGGGTAGTGCACGTACGCTGCGACTGTGCACGCGTACAGCGCCTTGGCGACCACGTACGAGAACGGGCAGCCGGTCGTGTCGAGCCACACGTCCGGGAACAGCCCATGCGCTTCGCCCGTGCGGAACGCCTCGAGCGCCAGCCGCATGTGCGCGACGCTCTGCCAGAACAACGTGAACCGCGGGTACTTGTCCGGCTCCAGCAGCGCGCGCGAGGCGAGCGGCACGAGCTTGACTGTGCTGTCCAGCGGCAGCGTGCGCAGCTCCGGCAGATTGAATCGCTCAGCCGCGCGCTCGAGCAGCTGCGGTGCCGTGAGCGCGTCATCGCCCGAGTAGAGCAGCACGCGCAGTGCGCGCGTTGGCTGCTCGCGTTGAAAGCGCCGCGCCAACGCCGCCAGCACGCAATAGAGCACGCGTTCGCCGCCACCGCCGCCGTTGGCGTATGGATGGAAGACGCCCACTGTGGTGACGCATGTGGCCGAGCGAGCGAGCAGGCGGTGGTGTGCATAGACGCGACGTTTCTTGGTCACGTACAGCAGCGCGACACCCAGCAGCAGCAGCGGGTACGCGGCCGCCAGTAGCGGCAGCAGCACCATCATGTTGAGCATTTTGTTTTGCGGACCGCGGATACGAACGTAGCTGCTGGTCAATAATGATGTGGCCACCGAAGCAGAACAGGTGTGCTGAGACGAGTTGTACCTTCGTACAACATTTGTTCCATCAAATGTGGCACGAAGCTCAGACAGCGACAGCAACATTCACGCAACATAGCGGAACTGATTCCTTGCTCCGAACGCATTCAAGCAACCTTCGTGCTACCGTCCGTCCTAAAAGTCAGCCAAACTCTTTGCGGCTTCTCAGCGGCAGTCAGGCGGAATCATCATCACCTGCGGGCCGTCGTCGTCAACTGCCTCAACCTCCATGAGTCTGCCCAGTCGGCCGCCGCTCTCGCCCGTGAAAGAGACAGGCGCGTCCGTTGCGCGCGTGGCGTTCACTGGTGGCGTCGCGGGGCGTCGACGCGCCGGCTCGCGCGCCGCTACGAAGACCCAGTGGAATTGGCTCCATGCGACCACATGCTCGGCTGCCGTGGTCGCGTCCGGCGCGTACATGCACTCCGTGCTTTCTGTCTATGTGGACGCCTCGCTGGACGTCCACGGCGGGGCTTCAGGATTCCTGTCCAGTTGCGTCCGCGCGGTCGTGGCCGCGGCTACAGGCACGCGCATTGTGCTCCCGTGGCGGTCACTTCTAGTAATCACGCTCATGGTGGGCTGGGGCCTCACTGTGGTTCTCCTGCGCCGGTTGGGCATCCACCAGCCCGTCCACCACGCGGCCCACCACCTACGGACCGCAGCGGCCTCGGTCCACAACGTGGCTGTGGCCAAGTTTCACCAGTCGACCGGATGTGGCCGCAGCGGCCGCAGCCGCCGCACCTACAGCGCAGAGCTGCTCGAGATCGACCAAGATGATATGCTCATTGTGACCTCGCTCTCGCTCGAGCACAAGCTGCCGACGCGCTACCGACGCGCGACGCAGCTCAGCGCCGCCTCCCTGGTGACGTCGGCGTCGCCAGCGTCCACCGTCTCGTCGACGTCCTCGCGCGAGTCCAGTGAGACGGTGGACGCCGACGACGACGACCACGACGCGCAGATCTTGCTGCACCCGCACCAAGGCGCCACGGGCGGGCGCCACCAGAGCAACCACATCATCGTCGACGACCCGTACGTGAGCCGATTCCACTTTGCGATCGGCTACGACCCGCTCGAGAAGGAGTACTTTCTGCAGGACGCGGGCTCGACCACGGGCACGTTCGTGTTCCTCAAGCCCGACGTGCCCAAGCGCCTGAGCGTCGACGACCGCGTGCGCCTGGGCGACAGCGAGTTTGAGGTCGTGGCGATCGACGCCAACCCGACCACGGGCACGCCGTTCCTGCGCATCTGCTTCACCGAAGGCCCGCTGCGCGGCGTGGGCCAGACTATCGGCAAGACCGCCGTCTCGCTGGGCCGCCGCTCCAGCAACGCGCTGTGCATCACCGACGACGCGTCCATCTCGGGCCGCCACAGCGTCATCTCGTACTTGGGCGACGCGTTCTACATCACCGACTTGCAGTCCACCAACGGCACGGCCGTGCGGTTGAGCGCGAGCGGCGTCCAGAGCGCGCGCCGTTTCTTGCTCCACGGCGACGTGTTCGGCGTCGGCGCCAACCGGTTTCTCGTCGAGTACGCGCACGAGCTGCAGCTGCAAGAGAAGAACCGCGCGCTGCAAGAAGAAGATGACGCGCTGCGGCGAGCCGCGGCTGCACACAGCTGAGTTAGTCTATGTAAGAGGAAGTAGTAGGGAGCGTAGTTCGATATGATACGATAAAAGACCATACCATACACGTTGAAGAACAAAAGTACCTCTCCACATGCGGCAGTTGACGCGTGGCGCTTCCCCCTCCAGGTCGCAGGCCATCATGCGCGGTGGCCCAGCAACTGTGGGGTATCGATATATATTCCCCAACCTGCCAAGCGAACGACACTGCAATGGACACTCGCCGCCTCTGCTGCCTCGTGGTCCACGACGGCTCCGTATCAGCAGTCGCCATCCACGACCGCGCCACGCGTGTGCTGGACGTGCAGATCTACTTGAGCGCCTCGCTCGCGCGCCACGACGTCGTCTGCGCCGACGACCTGCAGCTCTACCTAGCGAAGCGCGACGGCGACGACGACTGGCTCGAGCTCAGCTCCCGCGAGGCCCAGTGGCTGGGCAATACCGAGCGCGTCCCCACTACTCACGCTGGAATCGTGCGACGGCAGTTCTTGATCGCTCACAATGTGATGGAGCCCACGGCGTCGATCCATACGTACTTCCCGACCCAGCCGCCGCTGTGGCATGACACAGCGACGCTCGTCCACGTGCTCGTGCGCGTTTGCGCCGTGGAACTACACGAACCAGAACCGGTGGTGGAGATCCCGTCTCGGCATTTCCATCCGGAGCGCTGGACCGAGCGCTTGGTGCGCAGCCTGCGAGCGGCGCAGTACACGATCGTGGTCAAGCGCAAGAAGACGGTCGTCCACCACCACGTGGTCAGCTCGTGGCTCGTGCGCTCGCCCTCGCCGGACGCGATTCTCTGGCTCTGCACGGATCGGAGCGCGACCAACTGGACGTTCATGTCCTCCACGCAGCGCTCGCTCGCCGCCGAGATCTTCCGGTGGCTCTTTGGCGACCGCCAGTCAATACAACGGTCTCTGGTTGGTCAACGCGCCTTTCTCACGGGCGCACCGCGCGTCGGGAATTCCGTGTTTCTCGGGTTTTTGCTGCTGCAGATGCTGCAGCTCGAGCGCGGCGCGCGGCCAGTGTGTGTGGTGGACGTGCCCGGCGTGACGTTCGCTCGGATCGACCGCGACGGCGCCTCGGTGGTCGAAGGCCGGCGCGGCGTCGACTTTGTAGACACATTGAGTGACCATGGAACGTTCTACTTGTTCGACGCGGCTGCTAGCGACCGCACCGAGCCACTACCGGCCTTGTGGCTGCGCGGTCGATCATCGTGCGTGGCGATTCCAGTTTTCCACCGGGTCAAACCGCGCGAGCGCGCACTTTCGCGCTACCGCTGTGGACGCTCGACGAGGCCAAAGCGTTCACCAAGCTGCCGGTTGTAGCACACACGACCACCACCAACGCGGTCGCATTGGCATACAAATGGGGCGGCGTGCCCAGTCGGATCTTCGCAGCCGATCCGCTCGTCAGCCTCGCGCAGCTCGAGAGCGAGCTGGCGGCCGTGACGACCGCCACGGCCACGCATGCGCTGACGATGGCCAAGCTCAGCAAGTCGTGGAGCGACGTGGCCACGGGCAGCGACGGCCGCGCGTGGCGCTCGCTAGTCGTGCGCGCGGGCGACGCCGTCGATTCATTCGTGGACCGCGGCCACGTGGCGTTCACGTCGCAGTACGTGTGCGACCGCGTGCTCGAGAAGCTCACGCTGCGCACGTGGAGCATTTTGCGCCACGAGTCGCCCCATCAGCCGGCGCTGTGGCGCCAGATTCGCGCGAGTCTCACTACTTGCAGCAGGAAGAGGAAGAGAAGCACGAAAGCCCCGCTGAGATCGTGCAGAAGACGCAAGCTGGTCGACGACACGCTCGCGGTTAGGAACCTTTTTTGGATGACTCGTCTGGTGTGTGTGTGTGGGATTGATTGATTGATGCTTGTTGACCCGCTCGCAGCGTCTTGCTGAGCTCCTTTTTCTTCTTCTTCTCCGTTCTTTCTAACGGGTGGATCCGCTTGCTGCTTGATCCTCCACACACAGTGATGATGCCTGTTGAGCCGCCCGACCGCCCACTCTCACTCGCCCTCGCGCCACAAACCATGGACTCGCGCCGTCTCTACTGCCTCTTCGTCGACCGCGGCACTGCAGTCACCACCGAGGTGAACGGCCGCGACGCGATCGCGCTCGCGCTCCAGTTCCAGCTGTGTACCAACCTCGGCGGGAACTTTGTGCGTACGACCTCGAGCTGTTCCTCGCGCCACGAAAATGGTGACGAGTGGCTGCGCAGCGACCAGCCCGAGGCGTACGCGCTCGCGATGGGGCGAGACGCGGAGAACCACGAGGCAGTGGTGGCGCAGTATCTGACGCCGCGCAGTTTCTTGCACCCGGCGTCAGCTCTTTATGGGTGGTTCCCCGTACAGCTGATACTGTACAAAGGCGCGTCGACGGTGATCCACGTGCTCGCACGCGTCGGCCAAGGGACCATTGCCCTACGCAGCTCGCGTGCTCTGCGAGCGGCCGTGGAGCCCCGGCTCGGCTGGACGGCCCGGCTTGTCGCGA
Source organism: Pythium dissimile (assembly GCA_023336445.1). Taxonomy (NCBI): domain Eukaryota; phylum Oomycota; class Peronosporomycetes; order Pythiales; family Pythiaceae; genus Pythium; species Pythium dissimile. The sequence continues at coordinate 24,131 of JAADWZ010000467.1, forward strand.
GTTTGGCGCAAACGAACATCGCGGTGGACCCAACAGCAGTATGAGGACATCACCGCCATTGACCATGCGGTGCGCTCTACCGGAGGGCGTGCTGTGGCTCGGCGACGGAGACGACGAGTTGCCCAAGACGTCCATGTATGCGCCGCAGTCGTGGCGCCAGCTCTCGGCCGAGGTCCGCGAATGGCTACTACACGAGCCGCAACAACAAAGGCTGTGCTGTCCAAGAGAAAGGACGGCGCGCGGTGCTCACTGGCGCGCCGCGCATCGGCAAATCGGCGTTTCTAGGGGTTTTGCTCTTCCAGCTGCAGCGGCTGCGCACACCGCCCGTATGTATTGTCGACGTTCCCGGACTGACGTTTGCTCGGATCGATCCGAGACGCAAGACGGTCGACGAAGGCTCGCGAGGTGTGGATTTCCTCCATGAGCTGGGCGATCGGCGCACGGTGTACCTGTTTGACGTGACGATGGCTTCGAGTGAGCTGGTGTGGCCGCTAAACTCTCACGTTGTGTATGCCCGCTCGGTGATTGTGGTGCCCAATGAATATGTGCCACGCACGACCAAACGCACGCAGGCGTTCGTACTTCCAGAGTGGACCGTCGATGACGTCCAGCAGTGCCTGCTGCAGTGCCACCGTCGTCTCAAGCTTGACGATGTCGTGGCGCTCCTGCACAAGTGGGGCGGTACTCCGGGGCGTATCCTGACGCTCAATGCCGCCGCCTCGGAGGCCACGCTGGAGGAGGCGCTGTCGCGAATCTCTGCGCACAAAGTCAAGAGTGTGCTGGTGAGTGTCGAGGGCACTGGCGCGTGGGACGAGATCGCGAGCAGCGCTCATGGCCCGGCGTGGCGTCCACTTATCATCGCCACAGGTAGCATCCAGGACACTATGGTGTCGTCGTGCTTTTGCCACGATGGCCAAGTGGCGTTCACTTCGCAGTATGTATGCGACCGCTTGCTGGAGCTGTCGCCGCTGCGCTCGTGGGCGATCCGCTGCTTCGAGACGCCGCAGATGCCGCGGCTCTGGGCGCAGCTGCGCGAGTCGCTCGACTATCTCGAGCAGGAGGAGAAAGAAAAGCACGAGACGCCGCATACGGTCGCGGAGCGCGAGCGCGCGGCGGCGGCGCGGGGAGCTGGATGAACTGAGACTGCCTGGCGAAGGCAAAACCCCAGCCAGGATGCCTTCTGGCGTCACCCGCATCAGCGAGGAGCTCTTTAGTAGTGGACGCATGTCGCAGGCTCATTGTCTCCCGATCAGAAATCTGACTCAAAGCATCAGATTATTGGGTAGACGTATTTACCGGGTGTCTTTTTTACGTGCTAGACAACCGGCTCAGGTTCTGAGGATGGTCACTATTTTCTGATTCCAGGAGCTCCCTTCCCCCCGAGTTCAACATGAAAATGACACGTCAACAGATTATGCAACACTGCGTCCGCTTGCGGGACTTCG
>JAADWZ010000468.1:0-25536 GCA_023336445.1 Pythium dissimile
AGTTCAACCACAGTCAGTATATCCCTTGTTAGGTACCCAAACAGAGAAAGGAAAGGTGCCTTACCAAATACGTCGAAGATAGTGAGCAGCGTCTGGTTCACGAACGAACTGCCGAGCCAGTAGACGGCGAATGTGAGCCCCATGCCCACAGACCGCAGCTCGTCCGGGAGCACTTCTGAGCTGATGACCATCATGAGCGGCGCCCAGCTCAGGTTCCAGGCGTAGATAAAGAGGTACAAGGTCCAGATGCCCATGGTCTCGTACGAGTCAGCGTCGGATGCGGCCCGTTCCCAAAAGCACCACACGAACACCAAATCGGCGAGCAGCATGACGACGCTGCCGAGAAGCAAAAGAGACCGACGACCCACACGATCCACGACCAGCAGCGCGGAGCAGACGCCTGCGAGTTTCGCGATGGCGACGCCCAGCTCTTTCGATACGCCACTGAACGACGACGACGTTCCAGAATCGGTCCGGCTGTCGAGCCCTCCACCCGCGGTTTTGCCCAACGAGTCGATGATGTAGCTCGAGTAGTACAGCATCGCGTTGGCACCCGTGCACGTGTGCGCGAGCGCGACCAGCAGACTGAGCACCACGCGCCGCCGCGTGATCTTGTCGGACGCGATCAGCCGCAGCGCGTCCCACCAGTTGGTCGAGACACCTTTGGATGCAAACTGCGCTTTGATCTGCGCGTCGGTCGTGTCCATGTGCTGCAGAGGGAACAGTCGCTGAAGCACCTCTCGAGCCTCCTGCGCGCGGTCTTTCTGCTGCGTGGTCCGCGTGGAAAAACCTCAACATCAGCTGGTGAACAACTGCTTGTCAGGACAATCAAATTAGCAACAAACCGTAAGAAGCCACCGGGGGGATTCGGGCACGAACGGCATGCCAGCCTAGTTCAAACAAACACGTAGCGTCAGCGACGAAGCGGGCGCTTGAACCAGTCAAGAAATACCCTCATTGTGTACCAATTGCACGAGCGGAGGGAGGAGCGTGAGGCCGAGCATCATGCGCCAGCCGTCGGCGCTGGCTTGCAGCGACGAGCTCACGAGCACTGAGACGAGGCAGCCGAAGCAGACCATCACTTCATTGATGGTCACGAGCGCGCCGCGATGGTCCGTGTCGGCGATCTCGGCCACGTACGTGGACACGCACGGGCCGCTGCTGCCCACCGCCAGCCCGGCAAGGAACCGGCCGAGAAGCAGCACGCCGATCGAGTCGGCAAATGTCATAAATAGCGAGCCGAGCAGGAAGAACGCGCTAGTCACGATGATGGCGCGCTTGCGGCCCACGCGGTCGGCCAGCACGCCGCCGGCGAGCGAGCCGAACACGGCGCCGACCATGAGGATGCTCACGACGGCCTCGGCAGTCTCAATGGACAGCGCGAAGGCCTCGTGGATTAGCGGCAGCGCGACCACCATCACGCACAGATCGTACCCGAAGAGGAATCCGGAGATCGCACTTAGCGCGACGATCGCGATCTGTGTGGACGGGATACCGGACGCGACAGTTGCTGCCCGCGGGGCGTCTAGACTTGGAATGAGTATGGACCGCGGGCTGTCGTCGTTGTCGGCGGAGGTTGCAGCCTCGGTGTCGAGCCCAAGGCCTTCTTCTGGAGTGGGAGTGGCACTGCCTTCCGTATCAATTTGAATCAAGTGGCGATTGCTGCTGCTCAGTGCGGAGCCTGCAGTATTATGAGGTTCCATGGCGATAGCAGGCAGCGACGTATCACACGCGAGGGACGCATCGCGCGGCGTGTGGAGCTCGACGGGCTCATAGTTTCGCTTGGCTTTCTGCGGCTTCGCTGAGGCCTCACGCGTCAGAGAAGAACCGATGGCACCGCCAGACGTCTGCACGTGTTCTCGCTTCATTGAAGATTCGATTCTGTCGTCGTGGACTGCGTCGACGGCCTGTGGACGTCGTCGCTCGCGCGAAGGAGCCCTCCTCTTCAAAGTACCTCCTGAGGAGGTTCTTTGCTTGATCAGCAGTCACGGTATAAGAGTTGGGCAACGCAATTGACTGACACCACAATCTAAGTGCTTAATTTCATCCAATAGATGACGATTCTCAGAAATCGATTAATAATCAGCGCCGTTTTACAGCTAGTTGGTGCCTAACGATGTGTCGTCGTTCCCGCCAAATTGCGAGCTGGGTACCATGCAGGTGCGTTTTCGCAGATCGCCAGCAGATGCGACAGTCGAGCCAAGGTTCTTCACCCGGTGACTCACCTGCGATGCAACGGCCGCCAGAGCCGCGCAAGGTCCGCCTTCCGCGTCTTCTCATTGGCCAGTGGCGCTGCCGGCAGTGCAGCTGCGGGGGCCGCCAGCTCCGCCACGTGGCGCCGCTTGCTGCGCTTGCGCTTGGCGTTCTTGCTCGGCGTCTTGGTGGCGGGCGTGTCCACGCGGTCCGCCAACTCTTCGCGGGCTTCCTCCTCGTCATCATCACCACTAGCGTCATCACGTGCTGCCGGTGTAGCGACAGTGTTGCTGTCCTCTTTGATGGCGGACTGCAGCTCACGCTGCGCGGCCGCGGTGGCTTCAAATGGATACTACAACATACATACGTCGTCAGCAAGTGCACAGAGAGATTGCAGAGCTGTTCCATGCAAAAAGAGTCCCACCTTGCTGCGGTTCACGACAAACACGTAGGTGGTGCACAGCTCGGCCTCGAACGCCTTCGCCTGCGGGTCGGTCGTGCGGTGGTTGTACCCTGGGAAGTTGCGGACGTTGAACCGGCGTCGCTCCTTGAGCACAAACCCGCCGGCTTTCGCCTGGTCCTCGACCAGCCAGTTGGAGTACGGCGGTCGGTTCTTGAGCGTGATGTGCACTTCGCCGGCCTTGACGAGTTTGTTGCGCGCGCTCTCGAAGAACTCGACCAGCAGCGCGCGGTTGATGTGGACGCGCTGTTGCCCCGTGTGCGGGAAGTTGAAGATGATGAACTTGAAGAACGGAGGCACATTGGTCACCTTGGCGCCGCTGCTGCGACGCGGCAGCGTGTGGAGTTTCGTGGCATCCACACCGTGGAACACAACCGCGCCGGCCGCTCTCACGGCGGCGATGCAGTCCGTGGCGTTCGAGTATTTGGCTTTCACTTTCGGCTCCGAGTCGTACGACGTCGCAAATAGATTGCGTCCGCCACCACGATGCGCTACGAGCGCTTGTGAGAACGTGAAATCTAGTGGGCCAAAACACACGCAGGTCCATTTTCGTTAGCATTTGTATTAGCTCCAGGCGGGCCAGGCATCGATAGCAAAGCAGTGCCTTACCGCCGTCGCCCAGCACGAGAATCACATCCTGCAGCGTGTACAACGTTTCAGTCATCGCCGCCTTTGCGCTGGCGCTTCCTCTGTGCCGCTTGGCGCCGTGGCCGCCGCGTTGCGACGCCGCGCCGCCTCCTCTCGGTGCCTTGCGCTTGCCCATGTTTGTACTTTCGCCTCTTGTGTCAATCAGTTGGTCAAGAGCTATTACCCTATTACAATACTTGGCACGACCTGCTTCATCTCGCCTAACTTGAATCAATAGATTTGTGAAATTGGACTGGTTTTGTACAACAAGACAATCATGCACGAAGCTCGTGAGCTCTGTTTCTCCTGCTCGGGCTGGGCTACAGATTCTTGAGTACTGAAACGTTCGACCCACGACGCGAACTCGCGCAAACGCTATGTGAACCACACGCTCTTGACGTCGTCCTGGCCAAACATCTTCTTGCACGTCGGGCACTTGCGATTCCGCGACCGCAGGTTGCTGTCGACGCACTCCTTGCAAAACAAGTGCGAGCATTTCGAGATGATCACGTTCTTGTGGCGATCCTGGCACACGGAACACTTGAGCTGCTTCTGCAGATCCTGCAACTCAAAGCGCTCCAGGTCAGTGAGGCCGCTGCTTCCGTCCCCACCACCACCATTGCCGCCCGAACTGCTGCCGAGCGAGGCTTTTAGCTTGAAGACCTGCTTCTCGTATTCGGCCTCTTTCTTGCGATACGTTTCACATCGCTCGCAGGGACGAGACTTGTCCTGCAGTACCTGGCGCTGCTTGTGGATCGATTCCGCCTTGTACATTTGCTTGGCAACATCGGCCTCTCTCTCCACTTTCACCTTGTCGGTGGCGAGTGTATCTCGTTCGGTTTGAAGTAATTCGTTCGTCTTCTTCAAGTCGGCGAGCTCTTGCTCTTGAGCCTTTTGTGTTTCCTAAGGCACGATATACACAGTCAGCATACTGGTAAAAATCAGTCGAAGGATACATATTCACCGTACCTTTGCTGCCTCAAGCGCAGCCTTTTGCTGGGTGTGCACATACTTCAGCGAGCTCACTTGCAATCGCACGGTGGCTAGTTCCTCTGTCGAATGCGACCTGGCGTCAGCCTCCTTCGCGAGTTCCAATTGCATCTTCTTGGCCGACTGGCGCTTCTCTTCGAGCTGCTTGAGCACTTTTTTCTTCGAGTAGCGAGCGGCCTCGATCTCCTTGTTCATGACTCCAATCTCCGCCACCAGCGCGTCGTTCTCATCTTTATACGCGTTTTGATTCATGCTCGCAGTTTCAAGCTCCACTTTGAACTTCTCAAGTTCAGCATGTAATGCTGCCAGTCGCTTGTTCAAGGCTTCCACGCTCTTCTGCGATTCGGACTCGCGTCGTATAGCATCTGCAAGTTTGTCATCGCCCGATTTTCTACTCAAAAAAACAAACTTTCGTCAGCGAAAACAATACAGCAATCTGCGGGAAAAATACGAGTTTACGCACGCAAGGGAGTTGGTTAACTCGTCAACTCGTAACCTCAGCGCATCTCTTTCCGTTTTCGCAGCAGCAACCTTCTCGTTAAGATCAATCATCGCTTTTGTCTCCGCCGTTTCTGACGCGCGATCTGCTCGTGCTTTTTCTCGCTCGAGTTGCTCTTTCAGCCGCTCGGTCTCTCGTTTGGACGACTCGAGTTGAGATTTCATGTCGGAGAGCTTAACATCCATTAGCACGGGTGTGTGAGCTTGACACAACACGCTCAATCGACAGCATGGATACGAACCTGATCTCGGTAGGCTGAGAACGATGATAACTTGTCTCGCAACGCCGTATTCTTGAACACGAGCTCATTGAACTTCGATTTTGTCTTTGCCGTATCATCTTGGATCTTGTCGAGCTGCGATTTCCAATTCTCTTGGACCTGTAGCTGTTCGACTTTTTCTTGTGCACGTGCCGAGTTGAGTTCCTCTATCAAGTTAGCTTTCTCGCTCTCCAGCCTCGTGACTGTCGTCTCGAACTCTTGATGCAACCTTGCGTTTTCTTGCTCGCTCTATCAGAAAAAAAAGTTGTCAAAAACAAATCGGGCTAAACCCAAAGGTCTTCTGTCACCCGCTGTGGAACAAAAAATACAGCGTACCGCCGTCTCGACTGCCTGTAGCCGTGTAAGTTTTGCTCGCATGGATTCGACGATTTGCCGTTCATCTTTGAGCTTTTGTACCAGAATCGTGATATCGGCGTTGAGCTTGGTCACGACCTCGCGATCCACTGACGGTTTCACTTCTGGGTCCACGAGCGTCACTCGTTTCTCCCCTGCTCGTAGCGGCGCTTTCTTGCTTTTGTCCCCAGCATCGTCTTTTTCAGCGCTGGCATTCTCGATTTTTACGCCATTGCTTGCTGGCTCGTCGGCTGTCGCAGCTGCTGCACTCTTCTTCTCGACCTGTTCTTGCAGGCGGTCGAACGCTCTGCAGGCGCGATGGCGCTCGACTTCTTTTGCCTCCAGATCGGTTTTCATATCCGCCAGTTTGTGCTTCATCTGAGAAGGAAATACAACGGAGTGGAATAACAATAAATGTCAGATGAGTACGACAAAAAAAAAAAACCGCAAGCGTAGTACACGCACCGCTTCCAGCTCCGCGGTCAGCTCGAGAACTCGCGCCGACGCGGTTCGTTTGTCAGCGACCAGCTGCTTCAATTCGACAGTTTTCGGATTCCCACGGCCGAGCGCAGCAAACACTGTTGCGAGCGCCGCGTGCAGACGCTGCTGCTCTTCCTGCAGTGTCTTCTCCACTTGTTTTTCGTTTTCATCGAGTAAATCCGAGCTGATGTCGATATTTCCGTCGTCCTCCTCCTCGTCTGCAATTGCAGTCAACTCGACCTCTCGGTCACCGCGACTGATCGCCATGAACCATTCGGGCAACGCCACCGTCACCGCGTCGCTGGGCAGCCGCAGCAACCCAAGCGACGCGGTCTTGGCCATCACTTCTCGCCAGTCGTCCACTCCGTCGACGTTGAGCACGCGACTGGCGCTGCCCACATCGTCCACCAGTTGCCGCCACTGGCGCTGTATGCAGCGGAACGCGTGCTGCGTGACCGCGCCCTGTCGGAACAAACGCTCGCACTTCTGCGCCAAAAACGAGATCCGACGGTTTTTCTCCAGCAAGTCCAGCGCCAGCTCCTTGTTGCGGTGGCGCACGGCCTCAAGCGTGTTCGGGTTCGCCTAGACAAACCAACAAAATCCTCCGTCAACCGTACCGCGATTTCGTACTTAAACGGAAAGCGTCATCCACGTGAACGCGTTGCGGTACCTCGGGCGTCTCGTGCTCGTCCAACTTTATCTTCTTCACGGGCGAATTGCCGTCCGCGCCGCTCGTGAGCTCGCGCCGCTTCTTCGCGCTCAGCGCTCCGTTGCCGACCTCCGCCATCGCCGTCGCAAGTCGCGTCGCGTTGATCCCTGCCTACAGCTCGTCCCGTCTCTTGTCCCCTCTGCTGGAAGCTGTCGTTCAAGCCCTTGCGGCGGTGGTCCTTGCCGTCGCCCCCAGTGTCCTCTTCAGCCAACCTGTTAGGCTTGCAGCATGAGCCAAACCTCCCACCTGGAGATGGCACTTGGGCGAGCGGATATTTACGACAATGGTCAGTTCGTAAAAAATACTTTGAGGAAATACATACGTGAAAGTTTGATGTGGACTACATAGTGTAGCTATTAGGGGGGTAGGCACTTCAAGTGCTCACGGTCCAACCACTGCGCGCACGCTCTCGACGCTCATGGCGACGGCGCTAATGACAATGATCGTGGCCATGGAGAAGATGATGAGTGACGGACAGTTGAAGCGCTGGATCGCGCGCTCGAGACACACGTGGCCGACCAGCGTGGCGACGAAGCCCATGGGCAGCAGCACCTGCGCCAGCGGGAAGTTGAGTGAGCCCAGCGTGATGTAGCTGAATGACGACACTGTTTACAATCCACGACAACAAAACCCTCGTTAGATCAGCGAAGTAATGGTAAGGAGCAAGGGGGGCGTGAGCGTACTGGAACTGGAGAAGAGCACCGTGGTGGCCGTCATGGCTGCGGCGGCCGACGGTTCCACGCCGAGCTCGAGCATTAGCGGAGCGTTTATCATGCCGCCTCCGATTCCAAACATGCCTGAGACGGTGCCCGCGCCCATGACGATCAGTGGAAAGTACTGCACCGACTTGGGGTTCCACTGGATCTCGCCGGGGGAGAGCACGAAGCGTGGGTTCTGCTGGCGGTAGAACGTGGCGATGATGTTCTTGTAGGCGTAGTGCGAATACACGATGAGAAGAATGGTCGGCGCAAACGAGAAAATGCCTGCAAGAAATGAGCCAGGCGCGAGTCCGATAATGCTAGGGATGCCTGGGGACCCAGCGATCAGGTTGAGCAAAATCACGCCGGCAAACAAGGCGAACAGAGAGCCGACTTTGCGCCACGGTACGACAGCCTCGTAGCGCTGTTTCTATACGACAGATGTACCAACTCAGTTTCTTTGCATCCACCTATAAAGAAGAAAGCTTCACTTACGAAGTGAGAGGCTCTCGTCGCGCCAATCAACGGCGTACGCTCTTGGTCTCCGCAGCAGCCCCAATGCTCACGCTGTCTCGCCTGGATGGCTTTCTGCAGCGTTCGCTTGCTCATGATCACAAGAAGAACGACGAGTAGAATGCAAAGCAGCCACGACGGGAGAACGGTGTTGAGGAAGGTGCCAAATCCAGCGCCCACTGCAATAAACCGGTTAGTTAGCCTCAGCGTTGGCGAACTTGTCCGGAGCAGACTACCGTACTGAGTAGAACAGGCTGCATCACGAGTACAAAGTCCCAGTCTATGAGCGGCGTCGTGGAAGTTGAGCGTGATTTACGAATGTTGAGGAGGAAGTTCGCGACCGCTGCGAGGAGATCAGATCAATGCACTTAAATCAGCAAACCACCGGGCACTGATAACAAAAAAAGGAGACAGTCGACTCACATCCGCCGACGATCGTAATGCTTGACAGCGGAATTGCAATCTATCATGAGAGCGCCAAAATACAGGGCTCAGCACTCGTCGATGCCGCTCGCAATACGTCAGACGCACCTTTGGATCGAGCCTCATGATCAGAATGTAGATTGGATCCAACACTCCGCCCCCGCCGGTGCCCCCGCCTGCCGCGACAAACACCACGACGCCCGCTAGCACAATCGCCACGATCTCGTGCTGTGCATACGGCAGCGCCTGCGCGGCTGCGTCCTGCACTGGCAGCTCGGCGAGCGGATCAGCATGGACAGTTTCGTTGTCGGTCCGCAGCTTCAGCGTCACGTCCTGCGTGTCGGCGCTGGCGGCAGCCGCTGCGACAGCCAGAACAAGCGCTGCGACGAGCAACTGGCTACACTTCATGCCTCCAAAGTTGTCTTTCAGTGGCGGAAAAGCGAGCTCGAAGATGGTCCGAGTTCTCAAAGAGTGCGCGGCTGCGGGCTGGTCGACTTGAATCTGTGACCAACTTCCGCCTGTGTGCTCTCTTCAAGGCTGTTAGACCATCTTTTTCTGTGAACTATTTGGGCCAATGAAAACGGTTCAAGAACCCATTATTAACTAATCAAATCGATCTGTTCGTCCACACTGTGGACTCCACATCAACCGCTGCAGCACAGCAATAGTTTGGCATTGGCTGGGCATGCATTGAGCAACGCACAAACGCGCCTTGGTTATAAGGTCCCGTTCGGCTCGTGACAGCGAGTATGTTGAGGTCCATCAGCTCAGCAAAAATTGTCTTTGTCGCCTGTCGCAATGTGGTCAGGAGTCTGCAAGCGATGGGACGCCGCAACGATGTTCTTGGGTGGGCAGCGTGAGCCACGCTGTCCACGCCCGGCATTCCACGCTGTCTACGCCCGGCATTCCACACTGTCTACGCCCGGCATTACGGACGAGCCGGCAACGAGATTGAGTATGATGCACTACAGTCAGTAGGTCAAAGAGCGTGGCCACTTAGTGCCATGCGATCACCACAGAGGAGCGGTCAGCGTCAACGCTCTGGGCCAATGCCGCCACTGGCAGCCGCGGCGAGCGCAACACTCTGGCCGTCGATTGCCATTGGCGTGGCAACGAGCGCAACGGCGTATGGCAATCCCTCAGCCTGTACATTGAGCACGAACGCGGTGACTGCAATAGCACCCAATTCACCAAGCTGTTGGTCCAGCCTCAAGTTGGGCTGATTGCCTTGACCCTCGACTCCATTTCGTACCACGTCGCACGTTTCTTTCCTGTAAAGTACGAACTGTCAAATCGAGATGCTCCTCCAAAGTACGATTCTTCCTATGTGTTCAAAATGTGTTCAAAATGTGTTCAAAATGATGGACAACTAAAGTGAAGTTGCCAGCTGGAAGTGCCGACCATGCTCTCGAGCGTTCCGTACACCGCGCCGCGCTGGGCAGCGGCGACGCTGCGCAATGCGCCCGCTCATAAGTTGCGTCTCGGCCACTTTCCAACGCCCATCTTCCCGTTTGAGCCGCCAGGGCTGCCCGAGGGCGTCAAGCTCTTCATCAAGCGCGACGTACAGTTTTGCATTTCAAATATCAAAACGCTTAAAGAGCGTCCACTCGCAATTCACAGGTCTGACTCAGTTTGTTGTATAGGATTTTAGCGGGCTGGAGACATCCGGCAACAAGATGCGCAAGCTCGAGTTCATCTTCGAGGACGTAGTGGCTCAAAAGGCTGACTGTATCGTCACGTGCGGCGGCCTGCAGAGCAACCACTGCCGTGCGACTGCACTAACAGCGCGGATGCTCGGACTCGACTCGTACCTACTGCTGCGCACCAACAAGCCCGATGAAGATCCGGGCCTCGTGGGGAATGTTCTCTTCAATCGCCTGATCGACGCCAAGATGATCCTGATGTCACGCCAGGAGTATGGTCGCTACGGCAGTCAAGCCATGATCGAGGTGGGTGCTTCGTTCCTTCTCATACATCAAGTCTACTTTTTCTAACATTAATTTTAATGAACGCTCAGAAAACCTGTGAGCGTCTACGCGCACAGAATCGACGGCCCTATGCGATCCCTGTGGGCGGCAGCAATGGGCTCGGTACGTGGGGCTACTTGGAGGCCGTCAACGAGATCCACGCGCAGCTCCAGGACGCCCAGCTTGAGATCACGGACCTCGCCTTTGCCTGCGGCTCTGGTGGAACTGCCACGGGGCTAGGTGTCGGTGCTTACCTGCATGCCACGCACGAGACGACCAAGTCGTCGACGCCGTCTCTTCGTTTCGAGAACGATGGGCTCACCAAATGTCCGGTCCACGCGTATATTGTGTGTGACAACGACGAGTACTTCTACAACTTTATCGACACGAAGATTTTGTCCGAGATGGGTGCGCCGGCGACGCTGTCGTCGCGTAAATTCCTCCAGATCACCAACGCGCAAGGCACTGGATACGCACGAAGCACGGCGGCGGAGCTCGCGTTCATCACAAGTGTGGCCCGCAAGACAGGCGTCGTGATGGATCCTGTGTACTCAGGCAAGGCTCTATACCACCTCATTCGAGAGCTGAACGAAGCGCCCGAGGTAATACCACCAGTGCTATCCGTTGCTTGCTGACACTCGGGCTCAAAGTGTGGTGTTCTTGGTAGAAATTTGTTGGTCGATCGATTCTGTTTGTGCACACCGGTGGCCAATTCGGTCTGTACGACAAAGTGGACCAGCTCCAGAGCACCTGCGACGAGAACCCCGTTGAGCGCTTCGTCATGGAGTAGATCAATTCTTTTAATCAATACCATGAAACTTGTGGCTCTTCACATCTTGAGTAGTGCGCCTTCCAGCAGATCAAAGAATGGTCCGTTTGCGTCCGCCACCAATTCCTCAACTGAGCCACACTGCACGATGCGCCCTTCGTCCATCACAACAACTCGATCAAACTCCAGGATCGACTCCAACCGATGCGCGATCGAGATGACAGTGGCTCCGTTGAACTCGCGCTGGAGAACGCACTGCAGGGTTTCGTCAGAGACGTCGTCAATGGCGGCGGTCGCCTCGTCCAGCACAACCACTTTGGACTGCTTGAGTAGCACGCGTGACAAGCACAGCAGTTGCCGCTCGCCCTGGCTCAAGTTCTCGGCGTTTTCGTGCAGTTCAACGACCAGCTTCCCATCCATACGCGCCACAACATCAGCAAGTCCGGTCTTGCGAAGTGCCTCCCACAAAGCCAGATCATCGTGCTCGTCGAACGGATCCAGATAGCTGCGCAACGTGCCTTGGAAAAACAACGGGCTTTGTGGGATGATCGAGAGCCGAGCGCGCAGTGTGTACACGTCAACTAGCGAGATGTCCACGTCATCGATGAGGATCCGCCCAGCCACGAGCTCGTGAATGCGGAACAGCGCCATGGTCAACGAAGACTTGCCGGCCCCAGTTCGACCGACAAGACCAATCTTCTCGCCGGGACGGATGTGGAGAGAAATGTTCTTCAGGACCGGTCCGCTCAGCTTGTTATACTGGAACGATGCACTCTCGAATCGGATCTCTCCGCGCATTGGCCACTCACTGCGGAGGTGCTGACGGCCAGTGTCCACGCTCGTTTCTCGCGCGATGTCAGCGTACTCGACGATGCGGTCGACAACGAGGAACCCCGAGCCAAGCTCCAGTGCTGACGAATACCAGTTAAAGAGCTGCGAATTCATGAGGAAGATGTAATTCAGCGCGAGCCCGAGCACGACAGGGTCCATGTCACGGCGAAACGGACACATGATCAACACGCCAATGAGCAGCATGTCGAACTTCATAAAGCGCAGCGCGCTCCAGGCTTGGAACATGGCATTCGCGAACTGCATCTTGAGGACGCGATCCAGTTGTTGCTGGTGCAACCGGCGGAAGCGGTCCACCTGGGTCCATCCGAAAGCTTGGATCACCCTCCGACCTTCAACATATTCTTCGATTGAATTGTAGCACGGCGAGAGACTGGCGTGACAGTGGCGCGACATTTCGAGTGCGACCCGCAGATGGAACCGGTTGCGATGGATGAAGTAGACGATGATGGGGAGCACAAGAATCATCTCTGGGATCAGCACCATGAGGATGAGCCACGGCAGCACAATGCCAGCGAGCGATGAGGCGTTCTTGAACACGATCGCTTGCAGGGAGCTGTCAACTCGGACGACGTCTCCACTGAAGCGGTTCACGATCTCGCCGATGGGTCGTGCATAGAAGAACGACATCGGTGCGTGCAGCACACTGTTGATCATTCGTGCAAACAATCCGTCGGCCGCTTCTTTGCAGCTCATCATCGCAACCACGGACCCGTAAAACGTCATCGCAGCTGCTGCCGTGATGAGCATTGCGTACACGACCACATTGAGCTGCCGCACTTTCCCTTCCTCTTCGACTGCCGTTGAGCTGCTGTAGGTTTCGAGCGTGGTGACTTGTTTGCTCCACAGGCAAACCCAAATATCACTGGCGACCAAGCTCCCGCGAGCTAAAACCACGGTGAAGCACAACGGAACCAAGAACCAGCCTGAACCGCACAGAGCCATGTACTTGACCACGATGTCTGCGTGGAGAATAGGATCCATCTCGTTTCGCGCGCGGTAGCCATCAACCTTGATCGCCACAGCCTTCCCCTGGCTCTCGATTCGAGATCCAGTGTAGTCAATGAGCTCCAAACCGCAGTAGGAATCCTCGGACCTTGGTATCTTCGCGGGCTTCATGCTCTGTCTTGAACCTCGTGAGCCTGGTAGCGGCTTCTGCTCTAGAGATCGTCGCGGCATATATAAAAGTTGAGGGTTCACGCTGAAAGATCTGCCGAGTTCAGTCTCGTGGACGAACTGGTGGTCTTCAATACGAACAACTTGGTCCACAAACGGCGACGTCACGATTTCCATGTTGTGGGTCACAAGCACCACCGTCTTATTCTTGAGCAGCTCCACGATGCACCGCGAGAAGATGTCGCTCTGCACGATTGAGTCCACGGATGCGAATGGGGTGTCCAGCAGGTACACATCCGCGTCCGAGTAGCAGGCGCGCGCCAGGCAAATGCGAGCCTTTTGGCCGCCAGAGATGTTGAGACCCTTTGGGCCAACCACCGTCTTGTCGCCGCCCGGGAGAGCACTCAGATCTCGCAATAGACAACACGCGTGGAGGACGTTGAGGTACTTTTGTTCGTCATACGGCTCTCCAAAAAGAATGTTCTCTCGGATCGTGAGCGTCTGCAGCCAGGGATTCTGCGAACAGTACGCGACTTTGCCCTTGACTTCGATCACCCCACGACGATTGAGCTGCAACGCGTCGCCGACCAGCGCGCGTAGAAACGTGGATTTGCCGGAACCGAGTCGGCCGTGGATGACCACGAGTTCGCCTCTTCGGACCAGCAGGTTGGTGCTGACAAGAAGCGGCTCGTCAAGCGTCCGTGCGATCATCGCGCTCGTGACGTGGATGACTACTTGCGGCTGGTGGATCTGGGGTGTCGACGACGGCGTGCAGGTTCGTTCGCACCGCTTGGTTTGTAGCTCGTGCTCCTGGCGGTGCTGTTGTAAGACGACCTCGATATGCTGCAGGAACACGTACGCTCGAGAAAGGTCGTTGACCTGGGAGATGAACAGCGTAAACGTCGTGTGGAGTCGGTAGACGATCGCAATTGTCGCAAAGACGCTTGGCGGGTCGAACTCGGTGAGACCTTGGTCACTGAATGTGAGCCCTGCAAACGTGAAGATCATGATAATCTCTGGCAGCACAGCGAGCACGGACCGTGTGACGACGGCGACCGCAAGGTGCTGAGTGCTAGCGTCGACTTCTTCGTCGCGTAGCTGCTGGATCCGCCGTAGAAACCTGTTCTCCCAGGCATGGAACTTGATGGTCTGGATCGTCTTGACGCACTCGCTCACGACTTGGATCCGCTTGGCCCGCGCGTCGGTCCAGCGGTGGCTACTATTCGAGTCGAGCGACATGAGCAAGAGCGCGACCACTTGTGCTACCACCGCCGAGAGAATGCTGACTACGAACCCGTCGCCTATGATCGAGTATAGAATGTACAGATTGGCCGTGATGTGCAGCGTGTACACCCATGGCATGTGGACGACCGTGAGCACGTGATGGATCTTGCCGAGCTCGTGGAACAGAAACGAGGCGTCGGCGCTGGCAATGCCCGACGCGCCGCTGCCGACCTGCGCGGCGACGCTGATCGTGCGGTCGAAGAGCAGCGTCTCGATAGCGCCAACGGCTTTGGTCGAAGCGACCAGCAGCACGCGCAGGCTGTGGCGTCTAAACGCCATCGAGGCGACACTGGCGACCAAGATGCCGGCGAGCAGCAGCATGATCACGCCCACATCTTCTCGGTGCTTGGCCACCATGGCGATCTTGATGACCACGTACAGCAGCAGCGGGTGCGCGACACTGAAGACCACGCCGCCGAGCGAGAGCAGGCCGCTGTGCACAAAGAAGCGCCAGTAGCAGCGCGCGATGGACCCCAGCAGCGACTCGTTCGACTTGTACACGCAGAGAAACTGCTCGTACGCGCGCTCGCTACGTACGTCCGCTGGAAGATTCCAGATGTCGCCATCCTGGATGCGACGGCGACTCGCGATCTCCACCAGTGGGTGGAACCAGAGGAAGAACACCCGCGAGAAGAACGAGGCGGTGGTCGCATCCGGATACACGTGTGCGTCCGGACGGTCGTCGCAGGTGGGGTCGATGGTTGGCACTAATTCAGGTGGAGCAGGCGGTGCCAAGCGCCGCGGGGAGAAGGACCCATATGTCGGCGCCTGCGGAAGCGTGTCCGTCATCTAGCGGCACAGCATGAGTGCAAATCGACTTGGGCGACCAACTGGGTGCAGCCACTTACGAAAAATACCGGTATGATACCGATTTGAATGCTGGATGAATACCGGTTTTTCTTGAAACTTCAACCTTCAAGGCATTCAACAATCTGGAACAGTTTCAAGGTTCAACCTTGAAAATAATGAATCTATTTTGCAATTCGGCAACTTCAAGACCCAAAAGGAATTGACGATTATAGGGAATAAGGGAGGACAATCCATGCCATCTAATCGGCTTTAGGAGGATACGGAGTGATGACGGTTGGCCGGCGGGTCAGCCACGTCAGCGTTCCTTTTGCATGGTCATTATCTTCTCTTCAGGACGTGCGCTACGCTATGCTGCCGCCCACTTTTCTCGCCCGTAATGTGCATCGGTACGTACTCGACAGGAGGCACTCGCTCTTCGGTCTAAACTGACGCGGTGGTGGTGCATTAGACGCGCAGGGTCTGCCGCGGTGTGGCGCTCCGTCTCTCGCGGTGTTGCATCTGCGCACGGCGCCGCAGACAAGTATGACGTCGTGATCGCCGGCGGCGGCGTCATGGGGTGCTCCACGGCGTACCATCTTGCGTCCTCGACCGACCTGAAGATCGCGATCATCGAGCGCGACCTTGGCGTGAGGACTCTTCTGAAGGACCAACCTATTTAGTGCCTGAGCGCATATCTGATGGGATGGTTGCTATGATGCAGTACAAGCGCGCCTCGGCAATGCTGTCAGCTGGCGGCATCCGCCACCAGTTCTCCGAGCGCGCGAACATTCTGCTGAGCCAGTACGGATCTGAGTTCCTACGATCGATTCCAACGCGGTTGCGCGTGGACGAAAGCCACGATGAGCCTGACATCCAATTTGTGGAGGGCGGCTACCTCTTTCTAGCGAGTGAAAAGGGCCGACCAGTGCTTGAGGCAAACCACAAAGTCCAACTGTGAGTGTAATACTTGTTGCACGCAATGAATGTGGAGAAATGGCCGCTTACCATGTGTATTGTTCAGGGAAGCGAATGCGAATGTGGAGTTGCTCACGCCTGAGGAGCTCAAGGGTCGATATCCTTGGCTCTCAACGGAAGGCGTCGTTGCTGGTACGCTCGGTGTGAAAGACCAAGGCTGGTTCGATCCGTGGTCCTATCTGAATGCGCTCAAGCGCAAGTCAGTGGCGCTTGGCGTGGACGTGATCCACGGCGAGGTCAAAGGGTTCGACCTTGAAGAGCCGTCGAACCGAATCAAGCGCATCCACGTGGAGCAGAAGGACGGCGCGCAGAAGACCGTCACGACCGACAAAGTGGTCAACGCCGCAGGCCCCTGGTCAAGCAAGCTGCTCGAAGCGTGTGGGAGCTACGACTACCCAGTCAAGCCTCGGTACGATACCCACCGTATTCCTGTCTGTTGTGGGCGGTGCTCTCTGACGTTGGTTTGTCGCCCTTCCAGCAAGCGTTCGGTCTTTGTTTATCATTGTCCTCATGAAGATACGTGGAAGGGTCCGGCGGCATCCCCGTTGGTCGTGGATCCTACTGGCGTCTACTTCCGCCGGGAAGGCTCGGGTGGCCACTTTGTGTGTGGCGTCTCTCCAGACGAATCCGAGGATCCGGACGGCATCTCTGATGATGAGCTTGACTATCCTGACCACGAACTGTTCATGAACGTCATCTGGCCGACCATCGCGGAGCGTGTGCCCAAGTTTGAGGATATCAAATTGGTCAACTCGTGGGCCGGATGGTACGAGTACAACACGTTCGACCAGGTACGTTGGAATATTTAATATTCCGTCTCCATGGTGCGTCTAAACTAGATCTCTATTGCAGAACGCCATCATTGGTATCCACCCGGATGTGCCCAACATGTACCTGATCAACGGCTTCAGCGGCCACGGTCTCCAGCAGTCTCCAGGTGCGGGTCGTGCAATTGCCGAGCTTATCGCGCACGGCAAGTACCAGACGGTGGAGGCGTCTTGCTTTAACTTCGAGCGCTTCCGAGAGAACAGACCGTTTCTGGAGATGAATATTGTCTAGTGATCGAGTGCTAGTGCCGATAGATGCTCAATGACTTTGGCGCCACTTGGACTTTGTTTGTTCGTGCTGCGTGGTCATATTCGGTATGCTTCTCGCGTACTTGGTTGATTCGATGGTTGACGGATCGAATCACGTGCTTGTACTCGGAGATCTCTAGTTTTCGCAGACCGGCGATCTTGTCGGCGTATTGCCGAGTTCGCTCAATTTTTTTCAGTTTCAGTTTAACTTCTACATCGCGTTGGCGGGTCTTCTGCTTGAACTCTTCTGCGCTCCGTTCGTACTTGTCGAGAAGGTCACTGAACTCCGTCTTGAGAGCGAGTAGCTCTTCTGTCCGGGACTCCAGCTCGGTCTCTGTTTTCTTAGCTGCTGTTTCTGCAATCTCCTTCTCGCGCATTGCAATCTTCTCGCGCTCTTGAAGGACGATGCATCTGCTCTTCATATCCTGAAGTTGACCTTGCAGCTGTTCTTGCTGCTGACCAGTGTCTGGATCTTGATGCCGCGCCCTCTCCAGATGTGACCTCATGAGGTCCCTCTCGTTGCTGGACTCGGCGATCTTGTCCTCTAGTGCTCTCTTCTCGTCTCCAATGTTCTTCATGTCGGCCTCCATCTGCTTGATCTTCTTATGCAGCTCCTCATGTCCTTGCTCGGTTGTGTCTTTGGCGTCTTGGACCTCCTCAAGCTCGAGGCGAAGCGCCTCGTTCTGCATCTCGTGCTCTCGGATGATTTGGTCCCAAAGCTCACGCACGCGCTTGGCGTCCGCCTCGGTGCGTTGAATAATCGAATCTCGCTCCAGCAGCGCCATTTGCACTTCCTCTCGCGCTTGCTCAAGTTCGGCGGTTAGTGTGTCTTTCTTCGCGAGCTCTTTCTTCAACTTTGTCTCGGTCTCTCTCAATTCCGCGGCCAGACTCACATTCTTATCGGCCGCGACAGTGCGCCCCATGAGCGCCATCTGATGCATGGCCTTCTGGTCATCAAGCTCCTTTTCTAATTGCATGATTTTTTCCTGCAGAGCTTGCTTGGCCTGTCGCGCGCGTTGCTGCTCATGGATGATCTCGAGCTCTTTGGCCTGCACCTCGTGCTCGAGACTCGCGCGCGCGGACCGCTCCTGGCTCAGCTGGCGCGTCAGCTCTTCCACACTCAATCGCAGCGTGTCTCTCTCGTCTTGCAGACGCCGCGTGATCTCCTGGATGCCGGCGCTGGCGCCGCTAAGCGCCGCCGTCGGCGCCATTCGCAGCGTCGCCATATCGTTGGGATTTTTGCGCCTTTCAAATTTTGCGCCTCGTTTTGGCGGGATTTGTTTTCTACCGGATTCCGCTAAGTACGATTCGATCCCGAATGGCCACTTGCGTACTTGATGAAGAAAAGCGAACTTAGTAGTTGTGTGAGGAGATTGCTCGTTGAAGTGAGAGAGTGAAGGGGGGAGACCATGTCCACGACCGGGGCTGAGGACGACGGCAACCCGATTGCAGAGAAGCGGCGGCAGCGTGTCCGTGGCTGCGTCAGGTGCTGGTAATATAGGCAGCTAAATCAGTGCGACTTACTCCCGTGCGTGCCGCAGAAACTGGAGAACCAGCGGCTCGAAGCCGCCGCGAAACAGCGCCAGCAAGACCTGCAGCTCGCGAAAGAGCGCGAGCTCCAGCGCCTGGAAGACGGTGCGTTAGCCTTCTGCCACGATGTATCGAATCAATGGTCTCATTTGAATTGATTCTGTGATGACAGAGCGCGTCGCAGCTGAGCAGCGGCGGCTGGACGACATCAACGCCCAGCGGCAGCGACGCCACGCGGAGCTCGAGCGTATCGCGGGCATTGAACGCGCCGAGCAGGACGTGGTGTTGAGCATCGAGCGGAAGCTTAAAAGTATCGGCGCGTTCTGCACGCGTGAGATCAATCTACCGTCCACGGCGCTGCCGCAATGCTGCGCTGTGCTGTCGCCGTCCTCGCTGGAGGAACCGATCGCTGGTGTCGACGAGAACCTCGTGTTTGTTGGAGACTCGTCGTCTTCGCTAGTCAGCGTGTATCGACTCTGCGATGGCAAGTGTTTGTTCAAGATCGTGATCCAGTACACGATGGCTGGATCAGCAGACGTGGCGAACGGTGTAGTGGACATGTCGAAGATCACGTCCATGGTGAGGTTTGCGGCTTGTTGCCAAACTATAATTTTGCATCGGTGCTGAATCGTTACGAAACGTGTTGCAGTGTGCTACGCGATCAGGTCACTTGATTGGTACGTACAAGTCCATCTCGAATATGTTGGTGATTGTTCATGTCCGATTAGTTTGCAGCCAGGAATTGGGAGCCATCGGTGCATTCGACATCAATCAGCTCATGACTTTAAGGCATCCGGTATCAGAGACACTTCAAAATGGCCATCATCCCGTTGTGGAAGGCTTTACTGCGCTGATTGGAACCTTTTCGTTCCCGACACCCCCTTCTACGAGTCAAGGAAAGCCATCCTGTACCCAAAGTGTGTGTGTCGACGATACGGCGAGCGAACTTTATGTGAGCGATGAGTTGCGTCACAGTGTGCACGTTCTCAGGATGAACTCTTCGACGTTTCAGCTTGAAATCCGTGGATCAAAGTCAAACCCTCCAATCTCCTTCGTACGAACGTTTGGGGCCAAAGGCCATGGCCGTGGTCAACTGCACAAACCCTGTGGTGTGGACGTTTCGCACTACCACGCGCTCGTATGTGATCGCGGAAACAACCGGATCGCTGCATTCACCAAGCGAGGAGAATTTGTGTGCGCTTTAGGCACGAAAGGCAGCCAACCTGGTCAGTTCATCGACCCACGAGACGTGAAGCTCACAAACGTTCGCAAGGTATGACCGAAGTTGTTGTTTTATTTCGCCTTCACGGAAGACTCAGGGCAGCTTTTCGCTTTTGTGTTCGTCTAGCGTGCAATCTCTCGTGGGCTTTTTTCAGACGAGAGCACTATCTCGAATGAGCAGTTCGACGTAATTGTCGCCGACTTGGGTAACTTTCGAGTCCAAATTCTCGCGGAGACAGGGGGACCAGTTCGAGTACTTTCGATGCTGTCTGGACCCGAACAAATCAGTTTCCACCAGAACCTGATATCGGCCTCGTACTCTCAACTCCTGCAGCACTATGCGTCGATTGACATACGAATCCCATCGCTTGCTGGGGTGAGTCTTCTCCCATTTTTCAGTTTGGCTGAGCGTATCCATCCTTCGTGCCCCGTCTACCAGAAGATCACGCAGCACGCCATGGCAATCAGAAGCAATTCGGCTCGTTTTCACCATCCCACCCGCCTGGCACTATCTCCAAAAGATCGCGACGTTATCGTTCTTGACCGACAAAACGCCAAAATTGTCGTGTACAGTTTGGAAGGTTCACGCTCCAAGTGGGCGGACCTCCCTTCACCTGTCGGGTCTTCAGTTGAAGGCGAGCAACAGGGCTTGAACAGTGCCCATTCCAGCCTTGTTGAGAAAGATCGCATGTACGTAAGCGATCCGATATCGCACCGTATCGCCGTCTTGGCTTTCCCGTCACTCGGCTTCCTCAGTTATATTGGAGCGTCCACACATGGTGACCAGACTCGGTGTTCAGAAGGCTTCGTCTCAGGCGAGCTGCGGTTTCCTTCATTTCTCGCCATATACCGCGACCAAGATCAGCAGCTCCACCTGCTTGTGTCTGATACTGGTAACCATTCGATTTCAATCTTTGATCCAGAAACTGGGAGGCATATCCGTCGTATTGGCGGAGGATTTGGTCATCTTGATGGCTATTTCGATTCACCACAAGGAATCGCCGTGGGCGGCAACCGATGGCTTTATGTATGTGACCAGCGCAATCACCGCGTCCAAGTATTCGACCTGGTGACCATGAGATTTTCGAGGAAAATCGGAACCGAACAGGGCACCAAGCCAGGCGAGTTCAGTTTTCCGAGCTGTATTGCAGTCTGTAAAGCGCTGTCTCAAGTGCCGGACTGCGACTTTGGTCCATTTCGTAACGCGAAAGTTTGCGTTGGCGATAGTGGAAACCACCGCGTCCAAGTGTTCGACGTCGAAACCAATAGTCTGCTCTTTGTCGTGGACACGAGCCACACTCCGTTTGAACAGCTGCTTCTTCCGACAGCAATCGTGATTCAGGAAAGGAGCAGCCACATTTTGGTTGTTGACAGCAATAACCGCTGTGTTGCAATCTTCAGGAACGACGGCAAGTTCGTCGCTGCGTTTGGCAGCAACTTGGAGCCAAATAACTGTTTCCAGCGACCAAACAGTATTCTAATCCTGTACGGAGACGAGCGACAAGATGGTGAAATGCGAGTCGTCGTCACCGACGCTGCACGGATGGCGTTGTGCTCATTTCAACTCCAAGAAAGCTGACTTTCCCCAATAAAGGTCTCTATTACAATGCAACAGACGGTTAGTGTGGGATCACTAGCGGAGACTGATCTCACTCATTTCGGCTCCGCTCTCGAGATTGTCTGCATCGTTGTCTTCGTCTCCTTGGCGGACAATGCTACCACGAGGGCTCTGGGTTGGCGAGCCTGGTGGCGTGACGCTGCTGGCTTCTTCGTGTCCGCAGTTTGAAGCCTCAACATTCAACGACGAGTACGGCACCCGCGATCGGCGAATATACACTCGAACGGCAACAACGGCACTCAGCACGGCAGCGATAAATGCTGAGCTCACAAGCAGCACAATACCAACGGCGGTGGGACTGCCCTTGTTCTCAGCCGACAACTGGGTTCTCGCCGGAAGCGGTGCACTTTTATTTGAGCTGCATTCGGTGGTAGTGGATGTCAGATCAGAGGGGTTGAAAGTGCTGCCAAGGCCGCGAACGAAGTCGGCAATGACTGCGAAGTTCGGCGTCCCAACTCCGGTAGCTGCATCCCACCCGCCCGCGGCACCGAACGAGTCTGGGCACGGCTCTGCATTTCCCTTCTTTGCTCCATTGTTTCCAACGACGACATCATTAAACGCCAAGGGCTCGTGCTCCGCCAGGTGGTAAATCAAGGGGTTGATGAATCCGAGAGGCGGTTTACCCGCGTTTAGTCGAATGTCGTTCCACAGCGTGACCATCGCACCGACGACGGGCGTGGAAGCAGAAGTTCCTGATACTTGAGTGAGGCGCTTGTTTAATTGAACCAAATATCCAGCTCCAAGCGCCGATAGGTCAGGATACGCCCGTCCGCTCGCATTGAAGAAGCCTTTTCGCGTCGGGATACGCTTGGTCTTGAGGTACTTTTGTACCGCGCGACGCTGATATTCGGGCATCTCGTAGATACTGGAGAAGCCACCGCCACTGGTGATCATCCCTCTCGTGTTTCCGCTGCAGACCACTTCCTCGTCGGTTCGGAAGAATGGTTGGTCGACTAGATTTGAGTCCAAGATCATCGTGGCGCCGACAGCCGTTATGTAGGGGCTCGCCGTGGGCCACTGCGGGCCGTGTTTGTCGCACGCTTCATCCGGGTGGATGTTGTTGAACTCTGGCCGCAGGCCTGCCACGCCATCGTCGCCGCTTGCGATGAGCACTGTGATCCCTCTCACGCCCATTTTGATGAGCAGCACGTCGAACGAACGCGCATAGTCAGCACAAGTGTTGAAGATGTGCTCCTCGTCGTCGGAATAGCTAATTGACACCACAAGCGGAGGGCTGTCGAGCTCGAGCACGGCCTCCACAAACTCGACAAAAGGCTCATCTTGTACCGAAAACGGGTTGCTTCCGTTCATGGTCCACACATAGGTTGTAGCGTTCCGCGCGACGCCCGTGATGTACTCGACATCCAAACTGGCTTCAATCGTCCCATGGTCGGGAGTATTCTTTCGGCCGCCTTTCTCGATAATACGTGGCATAGGCTCGCCCGGTAAATATTGCTTGTGGAAGGCTTCCAAGTCGTTGGGGCTCCACGACTCGGTGTAAAACGAGGGGACTACTTGCGAATTCGTTTCATTGGTCACGACAAGATCATCCGGAATGCCGTATAGACGACGAATTGTCTCGAGCGTGCCACCGCCAATGGCTTGAGGCGCAGATGGTGTCAACGGTGCGGAAGCAGCGAGCGAACGCAGTTGCAATGGCTGCGTATTGAGGCTCACGTATGCGACACAGCCCGCAATGTGCTCGGGAATCGTCAGCGTGGTGGACGCGCGCATGAGCAGCCGCTGGCCAGAACTGTGACCCTTCGACTCGTAGATGTGCAGCTTTGTGCTCATCATCTCTTCCAATTGACGCGCGCGGACCAACACCTGCCCAGGAAGGATTAGCTCACGGTTTGGATTCCACCCAACGCAGCCCAACGAGACACGCGTACCTTGAGCGTATTTGTCGCCTTGGAAAAGCGTGCTGACGAAGACGGATCCAACGCCACATATGGGTCTACCCAGTCTTGAAGCGCTCGAAGCGCGCTGGGCTCCGGCCCACCCAGAGCATCGGCTTGCTGCTTGGTCAGGTGGTTCCCGTACTCGATATTCCTGCGCACACCAGACTCAGCAACGATGGTGTGACGACCTTCCACTCTTCAGCCAAGCAGCTCTTACCGAGGGTCCGACACACTGTATAGCTTCTCTTCTAGAACCCTGAAGTCGCGCGGCTTGAGTGCGATCGACACCGGCACGAGCTCGTCGCGGTCCACGCGACCGAGCCGCCGGTGCGTGGCGCTGTTGAATGCGCCGGTTTGGACCGCTTCAGCGCCGCTGAGCACGACAGCGAGCGCGCACACGAGCGCTGCCGTCAACCGCATAACCGACGCGCGAGCTGTGAAGTGGTGTGGTCGGTTGATGCGGTGCGTCAGCGTCATCCCCACCCGCGACGTGGCAGAGCTCCTGGGATTGACCTGATCCGCGGGAGAAACGGTTCTTCAATCACCCAATCACCCAATGTGTCCAAGACGTTGAGAAACGGGTGAACGCTCCTGTCGAAAAGCGGTTTTTACAGAAGTGATACCAGAGCTTTTGTGGCTAGATGAGTTAGTTACATATCTATGTCTATGTTCAATGTCGAAAAGAGAAACTTGGTGGCGAATGCGGCGGCTTCCACGGGCGATTCACGCTCCTACGGCACGTTTCCAGCCCTACGCAGGTGCCCACCAGATGTACATTTCACCAGTCGTGCCGCGCTCGAGGAGCGCGCGTCCGCGTTGTCCCGGCTCTGCTTTCTATGGTTCGAATACCTTGTGGAGGTGAGCAAGACGCGGCCGATCACCGCCGCCGACGTGTGGCGATTGGACGACCAGGACCGCAGCGCCACGACCTACGATCTGTTCATGAAGCGGATGAAGCACCCGCGCGACTTTATTCCTGTCGCGGTGCGTCTCTACTGGCGACTGTTGGCCGCAAGCGCCGTGTTGTCACTGGTTGCCGCCGCCGCCGGCCTCGCCCACCCACTGCTCATCTTGATCGTGACGAACGCCGTGACCGTCGACCGCCAGCGTGTAGCCCATGTGGTGGGTCTGCTTGTGCTCTATCTCGTGCTCAAACTTGTGAACAAATTGGCGATAATGCACAGTCGTCGCCTGCGCTCGAGCATCGCGACGCGCACAATCGGCGCGCTGCAGACCCTGCTCTTCGACGTGACCATCGCGTCCACATGGTCGCAGGACGTGACCGTTTCCGAGACGTCGAATCTGTTCCACGAGCTCACGACCGTGTACGACGTCATTGTGATGTTCCACGAACTCTGGATCAGTCCGATCACGCTCATCGCCAACCTCCTGTTGCTTTACTACATCATTGGAGACTCGGCGCTCGGCAGTCTACTCGCGGTTGCAGCGCTGCAAGCCTTGGCGCTTTTATTTAATCAATTCAACAAGACCGTCGCCAAGCGGCTCCACCAGTACATGGAGTGGCGCCTTCAAGTCATGAGCGAGTGCTTCAAGACCATTCTGACCATTAAACTCCACGCGTGGGAACCGCGCTTTCTGGACAAGATCCGCGCACTCCGTCGAAACGAACGCGCCGTGTCGCAGTCGTTAGCAGTTGCGGACGCCATGTGGCGATCGATACGCCACGTGCTCCCGGAAATCGTGTTTGCCGGCTCGCTCACAGTGCTCGTCTCCGTGAAAGGCGGCAACAGTGTCAATCCGGCCGTGTTCTTTTCAGGTTTGTCGATTCTGAATCGTGTCAAGCACGATCTGAGCGACATGCAATGGCTGTTGTATCTCATGGTTTCAGCAAGGGTAGCGATGACACGAATCGACGCATTTCTCGACAGCATCCACCGCCAAGACCGGCCGTACTCTGCGCTTGGCGTGGAGTCGTCCGAGGAGGAAGTTCACCAACATCAGTGTGCCATCCAGATCCAGAATGCAGTGATCAGTCGTCGAAGCGACGCCCCGATTATTGTGATGGCCAACCTCTCCGTACCCGTCGGATCGCTCACAGTCATCCATGGTGGTACAAGTGCGGGCAAGTCGAGCCTTCTTGAAGCCATGGTCGATAATTCGCTCGTTGTCAACTCTCCTCGCGGCAGAATCAGCGTCCGGGGTCGGGTTTCTTTTTGCTCTCAAAACCCGTGGCTCCAAACACTCAGCATTCGCGAGAACATTCTGTTCGGACTTC
>JAADWZ010000469.1:0-25523 GCA_023336445.1 Pythium dissimile
ACCACGAAGAGCTGGACAAGTACGGTCTTGGCGACAAGCGCACGTTTGAGCAGTGGGTCAAGTTCACTGGCATCGACCCACAGGCTGAATGGACCAACAAGACCCAAGACCAGTTCATCAACTGCGGCGAGCTGCAGTACGTGCCATTCAATGCGCCAAGTGAGCTACAAGCCCCAGCTCTTGTATCGCCATAAGACGAGATCGATGCTTCAAGGACTCGCATGCGGCGGGCTGCAGTAAGGGCTGTCGTTTAACTAGTTGAAGCGGCTCTAGATTGTCTATTCGTCGATAGAATGAACCTTCAATATCTGAATCCACGACCCAACACACTTGGCTACCGCGCGTCCCGGTATCCGACTGAGTTATTTCATTTTGCTACGATGAACCATGCGCCTTGTCGACCATAAAAGAGCAATGTATATGACTACGCAATCCGAGCAAACCATGTCGATTGACCTCCGCCCAGGCATTGAACGATACCGAGCGTAGTATGAAATATGTGGACGGTATGATTCGGTGGACAGAGCGATCTACAAAGACAAGATTACAGCAAAAAACTTCCACAACCAAAACCAAAATTTCTTTGTTGTGCTAGTGCATTATGCTGGTACAAGCTGGCGGAGCCAACTTGTTAGACCACCGACCAAGCCGGACATTCGTGGAGCAATCGGCAGTGGACATGTTCCGGTGTTTGGATCCACGTCCATCAGATCCTGGAATGGCGGGAACTCCCACGAGTCGAGTTGCTGCTGGATCTCTGGAAACTGGCGCTGGATCGTGTGCGCGACATATTGTTCTACGACATGGTTCCCGCGCGGACTCAAGTGGAGACCATCACTCAATAGCGCCGTCCACACGTGCTTGGGTTGCGCGTGGAACACGGAGAACAAATCCAGCACGACCACACCGGCCCACTGGGCCACGTCCACACAGCCGCGTGCATATGCTGCGGCCGCGGCGTTGGATCGATCTAGTCGTCCATCTGGTCCTCTACGTCGCTCGTCGTCCACTGTGGGCGGTGTAATCAAGAGAATTTTGGCATGTGGTGCGTGCTCTTGGAACATTTCGATCATCGTATGGAGATTGCTCTTGAACTGCTCTAGCGGAACATTCTGGGCGGCCGCTGGGCCGTCCACCAACGCAGCATCGTTTGCGCCCAGCCACAGCGTGATCAGCACGGGCCGCAATGTTGTCACGAGGTCGATCACGACCGCTGTCATCACAACGTCGAGAAACATTCTACGTGGAACATCGATCCAAATGGGAAGAGAACAGCTATTTGACAAAGAACCAAATTCGGAAGCAGCTGATGAGAACGCACTGCGTGTTGTATCCGCCCATCCCGCGCTGTGCAATATCTGCCACTCGGTTGTATCGGTGGGTGAGAAGGCAGATCCAGCCATCGTCAGTCCAGTTGGAGCCGAACTCGGTGATCGAGTCGCCGAGGAAGAGCAACAGCGGCCGCGGCATTCTTGGGATTTTCAGTCTCTGGATTTGGACGGAACCTACGCCATAGAGGTTAGAAATGCGTTAAAAACGTATTTCGTTCAAATATCGGTTATAGAATCTCAATTTACGGTAAACATTCCACGTCAACTTCACCTGACCCCAAGAAGCGACGCACGCTCCCCATACCTACCGCGCCGTCGAAAGCGCTGGAAGCTGCGCCTAACCACTAATATAAGTGCTACTACCAACCCCCCGCTCGCAAGCAAAGCCACGCGATCTCCTCGCGAGCTGTGTAGCGGCAGGCCAGTGGAACTGGTCAGCTTGAACCGCTCTGTGGACGCGCCTACCTCCACCTGCCGCCAGCCGCGGAGAGAGACCGCGCTATTCTGGAGGTACATCGGGAACTCGAGTCGCTGCAGCTGCTGCTGCAGGTCCGGGAACTCGGTCGTGATCGTCGCTGCGAGCTGGCTCTCCACAAACCGGTTCCCACTTGGGCTCAAGTGGAGACCGTCCACTAGGAACGACGTCCACGTCGTCTTGGGAAATGCATTGAACAGCGAGTGCAGATCCAGGGATGCCACACCTGCCTCCTGGGCCACCTGGACGCAGACGCGGGCGTACTCCCCCGCTGCGCTATTGGATCGGTCCAGAACGCCGTTGTTCGCTAGTCGTCGAGCCGTGTCGTCCACTGCCGGTGGCGTGATCAGCATGATCTTGGCTTGCGGCGCCTTGCGCTGGAACATCGCGACCATCACGTGGAGATTGCTCTTGTACGTCGCCAGCGGAACGTGCTGGTTTCCGGACGGACCGTCCATCAACGCGGCGTCGTTGGCGCCGAGCCAGAGCGTGATCAGCGCCGGGCAGAGCGTCGTGGAGAGATCGGTTTCCAGCGGACCCACGACCAGGTTCATAAACCACCTGCCACCACATGTACAGTTACCAATTTAGCATGGATAAGAAGACGCTTTCTGGTGAAACAAGTCGCACTCTGTGGAGTAACCGCCCATGCCGCGCTGCGCGATATCAGCGACTCGGCTGTAGCGGTTCAAGAGCCGACAGACCCACCCGTCCATGGTCGGATCGGACCCAAATTCGGTGGTCGAATCGCCCAGGAGCAACAGCAGCGGTCGCGGCATTGTGTGCAAGTTGGAGAACAAGAATGAAGTGGGCGAGACTATCTGCTATTCGACCCAGCATGCGGTCAGCAGTGCGACTATTCGCTTCGGTAGTTTCATGTGAAACAGACCTTGTATCAATTCACGGTTCACTTTGCCAGAACGTCAAGTGTTTCCCCCTACAGCGTCTGTGGCCCCGGTCGTGACGGGGCGCTGAAGGGAACCCAGCTCGGGAACTCGAGATGCTGCAGCTGGTTGTGCAGATCCGGGAACTTGGCTGCAATGGTGTCTACGAGCTGCTGTTCCACAAAACGGTTCCCAGCTTTGCTCAAGTGGAGACCGTCAGAGAGCAGCGCCTGCCACTCGGCCGCAGGCAGTGCATTCAAGGTTAAAAACAGATCCAGCGACTCGACACCAGTTTCTTCCGCGACCTGGACGCAGGCGTTGGCGTACTCGCCCGCGGCGGCGTTGGATCGGTCCAGAGCTCCGTGGTTCGCTTGTCGACGAACCTTCTCGTTCACGGGCGGGGGTGTAATGAGCAGAACGTTGGCTTGAGGCGCCCTGGACTTGAACAGCGCGACCATCACGTGGAGATTGTTCTTGTATGTATCCAACGGCACGTGCTGATCTCCGGACGGACCGTCCAGCAGCGCGGCGTCGTTGGCGCCGAGCCAGACCGTGATCAGCGCCGGGTGGAGTACTGAGCCCAAATCGGTTTCCAGCGTGGGCAGCACCAGCTCTGTGAACCACCTGCTCCATAGTCGCACCAACGCAAATGCTGGGCTAACATCAAACGCCTTCCAACGCCGAGACCAGACATACTGTACGTACTCGGTGGAGTAGCCGCCCATGCCGCGCAATATGAAGTCGGCGGTGCGATTGTACCGTCTCAGCAGCAAACAGACCCAGCCTTCCGCCTCCCAGTCGGCTCCAAGCTCCGTGATCGAGTCGCCCAAAAGCAGCAGCTGCGGACGCGTCATCCTCTCGCTGTTGCTGTACTGCACTGTCATCTTGTGAGCTGCGTTGGAATATTGAAGAATGACGGATTTACCGCGGCAGAGACCGTCTCACACCCATGATGGTACCCAGGTCCACTTCACCAAAATTTTGAAAATTTGGGCTGGACGCCCGTCGGGATGTGCAAGACAAGTTGTATGGAGTCACGTACTGTGGTCTAAGCAAGTAGTGTATGGGTGCAAACTTGCACCATGAAGGCATGATACTGTGAGCATGTGGAAAGTGAATGAATGCCTGGAGTGTCGTGGTTTTGGAGGGAAGCCGCTGGTCCGCCTGGGCGCGTTTGTCCGTCACGGAACAGTTCCAGTAGAACGTCCGTCCATCTACCGGAAGTGGGTGTGCGCCCCCTCGCCGACCACGGGCAGAGCCGGCGTCAGGCGCGCGCGCTCGTCGGTGTCGCGCTTCTTGATGGCGGCGCCCACTTTGCCCGCGAGCCACTGGCACGGGTACTCGACGAGCTGGTACGAGATTGTGCTGAGCAGGAAGACGAGCCCCCAGATCGCGAAGAGCTTGTTGTAGAACGAATGCTGGTTCTGGATGAAATCCGAGTAGATCACAAAACTGTGGAGCATGTACATGGAGAACGACACTTTGCCCGCGTAGCGCAGCAGCGACCACTCGAGGATGGACGACATCGCGCCGGCCACCAGCATCTCGCAGACGATGATGACGGAGACCGTAGCCGACACAAAGTGGCCGCCCGGGGTCTGCGGGATCGGGTTCTTGATGATCCAGTCGAAGAACAATCCGCCGAAGACCGTGCTGAACAGAATCGCCACGCACGTCATCTCCACGGCGCGCAGAACCAAAATGTGGTACCAGCGGAACACAAACGAGCGGGAACGGATCCACTGGTTGATCTTGGCGTAGATGAACGCGGCCATGGAGCCGCAGAGAAACGTGGGCAGATGCGGCTTGAGCGGCATGTGGTCGAGTCGGTACCAGTAGAAGCCCGAGTACATGACCAGGTAGCCGAGAGGGAACATGGGCACGATCCAGAACTTTTTGAGCTTGAGCAATACGATCACGAACACCGGAATGATGAAGTAATACGTGATCTCGAGCGGCAGCGTCCAGAACACGTGGTACCGGAATTTGAACTCGAAGATCAATACGCGCAGAACGCTATACTCGTCGGGATGGTGGACGCGGAACAGTTTTTCCTTTTGCTTGGGCGAGTAGACGGTCAGGTAGATCGCGATGAGCGCGAACAGCGGGTACACGCGCAGGAACCGACGCGACAAGTAGTCGAGCAGTGCCCAACCCCAGCGTCTGTAGGACGCGTTCTGCTCCAGCAGGGTGCGCGCTTTCCGCTCGAAGATCATTGTGAGCAGGAACGCTGACAGAACAAAAAACGTATCCACAGCTGGCTGGCCCATGGGCACGCCCATGTAGCCACAGTGCTGGACGATTACCAGCATGGCCGCAAGGCCACGCAGGCCGTCCAGGAACAGAATTTTGTTCCCGCCCGACTGGGCTGTCACAGGCATCTTGGCCGCAGAGCCGTCCGCAGCAGCCACAACCGTGAGCTTGGCATCGTCCGCGCGGCCGGTGTGTGGCTCCGACTGCGGCTCCGCGGGCAGCAGCCGCTGCGCGTCGTCCTTGTCCGAGACAACGTACTCGACATCGACGAAATCGTCCGCGCGGTGACTTGGGCGTTCTTGCAGCATCGTGGGGATCCAATTTTGCAGTGTGGTGATCGTCTGTCGCTCACCATGAGGGAGAGACAGAATCAGAGTGAGACTCAGAGGGGAGAGGAGTGAGCCTGGACAAACATTGTCATGGTGCTGGAAACACCTGGAGTGTCGACACTTGGAATTGCGATAAAACACAGTGATTAGAGTGGATCGACGTCCAAATCAGCCCAAGCTTCAATGATTTAGCACATCAGAATGGGAAGAGACAGTCCTGTTTCGACCGTCTGGTGACAAACCAAGATTTTTGTTGCGGGAAATAAGCAAATGATTTGTTTCGCAAAATCTTCTGAATTGAATGTGGATTAGGGCTAGGCACGTTATCCTCGACTGCCGCAATTCACCACTCTTACATAACTAAACAATATTGAAATCTAGCAATGTCCATCAAAGATACTCCTGCTTTTCACTGCAAAATGATTGTGTTTGATAGGAGATCACTATCCTAGTATGACACTGCAAGGTGTATTGTACATGAAGGTGAACATTGCGGGTGCCACATTCAAGCTCCAGTCGCTGGCGACTCTAGAGTCGTCGCACTCGCTTCTTGCTGGGTCTTGGACGGATTGGAGACTGTGGTGTAGGCTTTGGCCGTCGGGATATCGCGTTTCTTGATCCCTTTGCCAACATACGCAGCCAGTTTCTGGCTCGGAGCTTCGATCAGGTGGAACGACACAGTGCTCACGAGGAACACGAGCGTCCAGATCGCGACGTACTTGTCGTAGTAGCCCTGTCGTTTGATGAACGCCGAGAGCACGATCCAGTTGTGGAGCAGATACATCGAGTAGCTGACCTTGCCGGCGTAACGAAGTAGTGACCACTCGAGCACAGACGAGATCGGACCAGGGGCCAGCATTTCGCCCACAATAACCACCGTCACGCTGAACGACACGAAAGGCACACCGCCCTCTGGCTGGGGGAACGGATTTTCGACGACCCAGTTGAATACCAGACCATGGAAGCAGTCGCTGAGCATGATGGCGAGGAAGAACAGTTCCACGAACCGGATAGCGTACACGTGCCATGCGCAGAGCTCAAACTCGCTCTTGGTCATCACGTTGTTTAGTCTTCCATAGACCACTGCAGCGAGTGAGCCGCACAGGAACGTGGGAATGTGCGGACCCATTTCGCGATGGGTCGATCGATTGATGTATAGACCCG
The DNA here is from genome assembly GCA_023336445.1 of Pythium dissimile. Taxonomy (NCBI): domain Eukaryota; phylum Oomycota; class Peronosporomycetes; order Pythiales; family Pythiaceae; genus Pythium; species Pythium dissimile. The sequence continues at coordinate 6,437 of JAADWZ010000469.1, forward strand.
AGTAAAACACCCACGCGTATCCAGCAGTGGCGAGCACCCACCAGAATCTCGACGCCTTGACAACCGCGATCACCAACGGCGGGATGATAAAGTAGTATCCGATCTCAATAGGCAGCGTCCAGAAGACGTGGTATCGATAGTCCACGCTGAAGACCAGAGTCTTCCAGAGGTTGTAGTGGTTGTAGTACTCTCTCGCGCCAAAGATCGTGGCCTGCGCGTCGCCATCCAGAAGCGCCAGCGCGCACGCCACTACTACGAACAGTGGGTACACGCGCAGGAACCGCCGCACAAAGTAATCGGCCAGCGAAAGCGCCCACGAGCGATACGACGCCTCGCGCTGGAACAACTCGCGCGCCTTTTTCTCGAAGATCAGCGTCAGTAGAAACGACGAGAGCACGAAGAACAGATCGACCGCCGGCGCGCCCAGGTTGAGGTCGCGGAAGTAGCCGGCGTGGTGGAACACGACCGCCATGGCCGCGAGACCGCGTAGCCCGTCGAGGAACGCGATCTTGCTCATGGCTGGTGGTGGTAGTCCAGATGCTGATGTGAGTGGGGGCGGGGGCTTGGTCGTGGTGGTGGGTGCTGCTGCCCCTGGGGCCTCGAGATCAATCTTCTCGTACGGGGACGAGGAGCCCTGCCCGCCATCGCATGTGATCGATGGCGCCATGATTGTGGACGACTCGGACTGATTGGGTTGTGATGGACGCACTGTCAATTGCGTGCGTCTGGCAGAGCAATTATTCAGGCTGCATCCCAGGCGCTGAATTCCAGCACCTGGAAACTGAAATTCAAATGTGCCTCCATTGTTGATTCGGTCATAACTGGTCGATAAATAGCTTAGTCCATTGGGTAATAACCATTTAGTCCAGTGCAGCAGTCCAATCCGTGAATTGATACCCGTATTTGAACAAACGTTTAGACATGATCAATCCAGAACGATTTGGAGCGGCTGCCTGTTCAGAAATGATCCACGGATGAGTCTAAACAAATCCTATTTTATAGAACACGGTGTGGTTTTACATTGCTGTCAGATAGTTACTTTAGAAACAGGATCCCCCGACTGGAAAAAAAGGCTCTTCTGCGATCAACACTTGTCGCGCTTCTTGAGGGCTCTTCCCACACGCGCTGCGAGCCGCTGGCACGGAGCTTCAATGAGCTGGAACGAGATCGTACTCACCAGGAAGATGAGCGTCCAGAGCGCGAAGAACCGGTTGTACGACTTCTGGTGCTGGATAAAATGTGACCGCGAGATCCACATGTGGAGCAAATACATCGAGTAGCTCACTTTGCCGGAATAGCGCAACAGCGACCACTCGAGCACAGACGCAATCGGCCCAGGAAGCAGCATCTCGCCCACGATAATCACAGTGACACCAAACGACACGAAGGGAATCGTGCCCCCACCCGGCCGCGGATTCGGATTCGCCATAATCCACTCGAACACGAGCCCGTTGAAACAGGTGCTGAGCAGCATCACGAGGGTCGAGATCTCGATGGCTCGAACGACGAGACGATGCCATGTGCGGAACTCAAACTTGTGCTGCTTGATTGCACTATCCACTCGCCCATAGACCACCGCAGCCAGCGAGCCGCACAGGAACGTCGGGATGTGCGGCCCCATCACGCGCGGCTCGCGGTTCACGCAAAAACCGGAGTAAAACACCCACGTGTAACCCGCGGCGGCGAGCAGCCACCAGAATTTGGACGCCTTGACAATCGCGATCAGCAGCGGCGGAATAAAGAAATAGTACCCGATCTCGATGGGCAGCGTCCAGAAGACGTGGTACCGGTATGCGGGCACGAACATGAGCGTCTTGAACAGGTTGTAGTGGCCGTAGTAGTTCTCCGCTCCGAACAGCCATTTCTGGTCCTGTTTGCGCAGGAGCGCAATCACGCACGCGATGACCGCAAAGAGCGGATACACTCGCAGGAAACGCCGAACAAAGTAATCGACCAGCGCGATTGCCCACGACCGGAGGGTTGCCTGGCGCTGGAACAACTGGCGCGCTTTCTTCTCGAAAATCATGGTCAGCAGAAACGCCGAGAGCACAAAAAACATGTCGACCGCCGGCGCGCCCAGGTTCACACCGGGAAAGTACATCACGTGATGGAACACCACCAGTAGCGCGGCGAGTCCGCGCAATCCATCGAGGAAGAAGATCTTGCTGGCAGCTGGTGGTGGCGCTGGCGCTCTCGGTGGCGCGTCGCAACTAGTTGGTGCGTGGACGGTGTTGGCCTCCAGGTCGGCGAGCTTGTCGTCGAGATTGCGCAGCAGCGAGACGTCGGCGGAGGAGGCGGTGGCGGAAGCGTCCTTGGTGTTGAGCTCGTGGTCGCGTTGCGGCGCCATGGTCTTAACGGGTCTGATGTGGTGGTGCGACTGGTTGGAATGGGAATGTGGCGGTGGAGACTGGCGCGCCATAATGGTGAACCCAACAGCTCAGCAACTGACTGAGTTTAGGCCAAAACGGTTCCACCAGGAGATTTATGCACGGTAGTGGTCCAATCAACTCGCATCTGGAGAGGTAATAACCGTAAATCAGGCGCGTTTGCCTCCGTCGAAATTGAAGTCGTTTGTCATATTAGGACATGCATGGGTTCATCAGTTCCACATCACGGTATGATTCGAACGGTGGTTTCAGAGCAACTCGCTCTGCGACCAGGCTGTATGAAACCAACTCTCGCCTGACCCCCCTCCCGCCATGGTCGATCCCATATCACGAGTATGTCTCAACGCTGAGCCTCTTCCGCTTCCGCGGATCTGCTTATCCATTCTCCAATTTTCAAAATCATGTTTTCTTGTTTAAAAAAAGTCGTTTAAGCCCTCACGCTTTGCTGGCGACTTCTATCTCTTTCAACGCGTTGCTGATCAGCCTGGCAAGTCGCTGGCAAGGCTGCTCCACGAGCCGATACGAGACAGTGCTGACGAGGAGCACGAATGTCCAACTCGCACCGACTCGGTAGTAGAACGGAAGAATGGTCACGGCGGAGCAGTAGACGATCCAGGTGTGGAGCAAGTACATCGAGTAGCTGATCTTGCCCGCATACCGCAGCAATGACCACTCGAGCACGGATGAGACGGGGCCAGGCACGAACAGTTCAAGGACTATGACCGCACTAATGTGGATCGCCACGAAGCGAGGGCACGAGACGGTTTGGGTAGTCGCCGCTGCGGCGTGCTGGTCAAAGCATAGAACCATGAGCAGCACCAGCGCAGTCACTTGGATCGTGCGCAGCAGCTGGTGAAGCCCGATTGAAATCTCGATCTGGCGCTGAGTTATGCAGTGGTCGAGTTTCGAGTAGACGACAGCGGCTAGAGATCCACAGAGAAGCATAGGGAGGTGCGGCCAGATCTCGACGTGACTCGACCGATCCGCGGTTAGACCCGCGTATACGACCACCGCGTACCCGGCGGCGACGAGAATCGGCCAGAGCTGGGCCGATTTAACGACAACCACCACGAGCGGCGGGACGATACAGTAGTACGCGATCTCCACGGGCAGTGTCCAGAAGACGTGATACCGGTAGTCGGGGAAGAACAGTAGGGTCTTGACCAGATTGTAGCGGTTGTAGTAGTGGTCAGATCCGAACAGCCACGTCTGCGCGCCTTTCGTCAGCAAGCTGATGACGGTAGCGACGCCCGCAAACAGCGGATAGACCCGGAGAAAGCGCCGAATGCAGTACTCAGCCAGCGCGAGTCGCCATTGACGCAGCGAGGCCTGCTGCTGGAACAGCTTTCGCGTCTTCTTCTCAAAACTTGAGGTCAGTAGAAATGCCGACAGCACGAAGAACGCGTCCACGGCTTTGGCGCCGAGATCAAGTCCAGCGAGGAAGCCACTGTGGTGCGCCACGACCAGCAGCGCTGCGAGCCCGCGCAGTCCGTCGAGGAACGGGATGGTGGTGGTGTCGGTCCAGTGTGGCTTGCTGTTTGTCCTGGCTTTTGTGTGGGTTGGGATGAGCTGAGTGTTGGGGTCGCCGTGTGTGGCCCACGGCGAGCGCGTTGAATATCTGCTGGGATAGGAGAGAGGACCTTTGCCTGGCGCGGTGGACGTCATGTACCATGCCATTGCCTCTTTCTCCCCCATGGACGCAATATACACGCACAGCCAGTGCTGGCTGGTACTGTACCATACAATATGCATGAAGAGGAACCGAAGGGTCGCCTGAGCGTCCCTTGAACCAGCAACGCATTCTCATTCTCATTCTCACCTTGGCACACCTACTCATGTGCTCTTCTTCTGCCAAAACGTTCACATGGCTACGCCATGGATTGAGGTTTCGCTACTGTGCTGTGCGGCTCGTTATTCGCGTGAGTGTAGCTTCGCCTCCAGAGGCATTTCCCCTTGCTTGGGTCAGGTAGGAACCTTGGATTGCACTGATCGCGGAGTTTTTTTGTGTCGAACAAACCAAGATCATGATACAGCACAGCAATGGAAGATCAGATCCAGTTCGCTGCCGCGCACTACTGTATGCTATTGTAAACTGTATTATTGTTTCTTAGTACTGTACCTAGTCAGATAGGTGAGCCTCGTTGAGCTCATCTGAGATGCGTCAACTCGCACTGGCCGTGTGAACTGCAAGGCGAAAGTGAGCTCGCTTCAGTAGTTTGCGCCAACTCAAACCCTTTTTTGTTTTCGTTTCAGTGCGGCAGCTCATGAGTGTAATGGCTGCCATAACAGGCCCTGAGCTGGTACAGCTGCATCAGAACGTCAGCTCGGCTGCCAGAAGCGCTGCTGGAGTGAATCACTTGTACTGTAGTACTACTGTACCCAAACTTCGCTGTTGCTGAGTCAGTGGTGGGCTCATCGGCTGAGCAATTGATCCGACCTTTACCGTAGTGCAGTGCACTCGTGCTGACCATAGATGATGATTTCCACCAGTTCCTCCATCTGCCCCCCCCTCCCTACAGTACTCTTAATAAGCTCACTATTGTATGAAAAAATAATCGATGACCCCAACTTGGGGGAAGATGGTATCAATCTTTATTGTGATACAGTACGGATGGATACCTAAACGCAAACCGCGAGGAGCGTGGTGGCTTTGGCAATCTCGACACGCGGTATGGCGCGTGGAGTTCGGCCAGCAGCGACTACCACCACACCAAATGCCTGATCTGAGTGCGGTATACATAGTCTACTCCCCCTCGGTCTGTGTAGGATTTAAGTTAGAATTTTGTCGCACGTTTTATGTACAATGTGGCAAGTGAGACGTTGAGTGCCATCATGTGCAAAGCCACGCCAGCTGGACTCTAAACCCTCGTTCCGCTGTCATAGGGAATTAAGGGAGAGAAGGAAATAATAGTTCCGCTCTGAATCCAATGGGTTCAGACTTTGACTGACGGGATTCGGTTGCAGTAGGTGCGGAGCCTCAGTCAGAGGCCAGTTGCTACTGGCTTGTTCACGGTAGAGGGCATGTTAGGGCAGCATACTGTACAGTACAGTATCCGAGCCCTATGTTTTGGAGGGGGGGGGCCAAAGACAAACCCAAATGTTCGAGTGAGTTGTGAGTCAGACTGACCACTTGTGGTGAGTCAGCTGGCGCTCGCTTGCCATCCAAATGCTAGTCAATGACAGTGTCGTGACGGGATCGCGGTCGTCGAGATGGAGTTGGAGAGCCTCGTCGTTGATTGGCATTCTGCAATTTGCGCAGTTCGACCTCCATCGGACCACGATGAAGGTAGCCAGTGTGCTTGTGCTCGCCGCGACGGCGTTTGCGACGGTCTCCGCCACGGGATCTGCGACCTGCACGTACGGTACACCGGCGCCAACGACTCCAGCGCCAACTACAACCGAACCAACGACCCCAGAGCCAACAACGCCAGAGCCAACTACCCCAGTGCCAACCACCTCGGATCCAACGACCCCGGAGCCAACCTCGCCCGAGCCAACGACCCCGGAGCCAACGACCCCAGCGCCAACGACGCCGGAGCCAACGACGCCGGAGCCAACCACCCTGGAGCCAGCGACTCCTGAGCCGACCACACCGGGGCCAACCACGTCCGAGCCAGCGACTCCGGAACCCACGACGGAGGCACCGGCGACGCCCGTGGATTGTGTGATCTACCCGCTCAATGAAGACCCCGGCGAGTGGTCCAGCTGCTCCTTGGAAGACGACAAGTTCTACAAGACGCGTGTGCTCGGCATCAAGACCCCAGCGGCGAACGGCGGCATGTGCCCGGGCCCAACGGACCCGTCGCGTGCTCTCAAGCTCGAGTGCGAGCCAGTTAACTGCGTTGTCAACACCAAGGAGCAAGACGTGGGGGCCTACGGTGGATGCTCGGACAATGGCCAAGGCGCGTGGTACCAGTACCGCGTGCTTGGTGTCTTCTCGTCTGCCGAGAACGGAGGCACGTGCCCCACCACGGAGGACCCCGTGCGGCAGGACAGTCGCAAGTGTGAGCCCGTGGACTGTCTCATCAAATCCAAGGACGAGGACATCGGTCCGTACGGCGAGTGCGCCCAGACGGCGACGGGCGGGTACGTCCAGACGCGTGTGCTGGGCATCAAGCAAAGTGCCCAGTATGGCGGCGCCTGTCCGGACGAGCAGAGCGCGCTACGCATCGACAGCCTCCAGTGTGAGGCTGTGAATTGTGTGGTCAACACCAAGAGCGAAGACCAGGGAGCCTACGGCGCCTGTGGAGACAATGGGGAAGGCAACTACTACCAGCATCGCGTCTTGGGCATCAAGACCCCGGCCACGAACGGCGGCACCTGCCCAGATGAGCGGGACATTCTGCGTCAAGACTCCCTGTACTGTGAAAAAGTGAATTGTGTGGTCAACACCAAAGACGAAGAAACGGCCGCGTACGGCGCCTGCAGCAAGGACGCGTCGAGCGATGTCTACTACAAGTCGCGTCTGCTCGGTATCAAGACCCTGGCCACGAACGGCGGCTCGTGTCCGGGCAGCACCGACGCATCGCGCATTGATTCTGTTAAGTGCGATCCGATCGCTTGTGTGGTCAACACCAAGGACGAGGACAAGGGCGCGTACGGCGACTGTCTCCAGACGGCCAACGGCTACTACAAGTCTCGTGTGTTGGGCATCAAGCAGGTGGAACAGTACGGCGGCTCGTGTCCTGGCCCCGACGACGCGGTTCGCCAGGACAGCGCCGAGTGTCCGCCTGTGGCCTGTGTGGTCAAGTCGGTCGCCGAGGATGATGGAGCGTACAGCACGTGCTTCCAGGACCCGCCCACGGGAAAGTACATCAAGACCAAGGTGCTGGGCATCAAAGAAGAGGCCCGGTACGGCGGCACCTGTCTCACGGAGAGCGAGCGCACGGTCTCGGCGCCGTGTGCGGCAGTGGACTGTGTGGTCAACACGCCCGAGGAGGAGCAGGGCGCGTTCACCGCCTGCATCGACGACGGCACCGACGTCTGGTCCATGACCCGTGTGCTTCGTGTGAAAGAAGAGGCCAAGTACGGCGGCCTGTGCCCCACCGAGGCCGAGCGCACGCAGAGTGTGGTGTGCGCCCCTGTAGCGTGTACCGTGAACGAGCCATCAGAGGACGATGGCGCGTTCGGCGACTGCCAGGACTCGGGCAACGGCTGGTTCAAATCGCGCGTGCTGGGCATCAAAGAGCCCGAGCAGAACGGCGGCTCGTGTCCAGCACCGACTGACCGGATGGATGTTGTGGTCTGTGCAGCTGTCAACTGTGTGATCAAGACCAAGCAAGAAGAGACAGGCGCGTACGGCGACTGCGTGAAAACCGAATCGGGCGAGTACTTCAAGTCGCGCGTGCTAAGTGTCAAGGAGCCGGCACAAAACGGCGGCTCGTGCCCGAGCGACACGGACGCCTCTCGTCAGGACCGCGTCCAGTGCGAGGCGGTCGCTTGTGTGGTTAACACCAAAGAAGAGGACACGGGGGCGTACGGAGACTGCAAGGACAACGGCAGCGGCGGCTGGTTCCAGACCCGTGTGCTTGGTATCAAGACCCAGGCGCTGTATGGAGGCAGCTGCCCGGATGACAAGGACCCGCTGCGCCAGGACGCGCTGCTGTGCCCCAAGGTCAGCTGTGTGGTTAAGACTGAGGCTGAGGACTTGGACCCGTTTACAGCATGCGCGGATAATGGCCAGGGCCAGTGGTTCAAGACTAAGGTGCTGGGCATTGCGACTCCAGCGCTGCATGGCGGCAGCTGCCCAACCGCAGAGGAGCGCACCATCTCCAAGCTCTGCACGCCGGTGCCCTGTGTGGTCAACACCGAGAGCGAAGACACGGGCGGGTTCGGCGCCTGCGCGAACGACGGCACGGGCGACTGGTACAAATCCAAGGTGCTTGGTATCAAGACACCGGCGCAGTACGGTGGCTCGTGCAAGACGGAGGCGCAACGCACGGTCAAGTTGCCTTGCCCCAAGGTTAACTGCGTGGTCAACACCGTGGCCGAGGAGACGAGCCCGTACAGCGCGTGCTCGCCTGGCACGGACGGCAAGTACTACCGGACCCGCACGCTCGGCATCAAGACTTCGCCGCTGAACGGTGGCACGGCCTGTCCCGCCGCGGGCGACCGCGTCGACAAGCTGCTGTGCCCAGCCGTGGCGTGTGTGGTCAACACTCCAGCGGAGGACACGGGCGCGTTCGCTGCTTGTGCGCTGAACACGGTGGACAACAAGTGGTATAAGGCCAAGGTGCTGGCCATCAAGACCGAGGCGCAGTACGGTGGTAGCTGTCCATCGCCCACCGCCCGCACGTACAAGGTCGTGTGCCCGGACGACGGCTTCTGCCACCCGTGGGACCCCAACTACGCCACGTGCATCCCCAAGCTCGCGCAGTGCGGCATCAAGCGGCCGTCGTGGTACAACTCGGGCAGCACCATTAAGTCGTACGCCGGCATCGCGCAGTGGCAGTGCTGCGACAACTGCGGCAAGACCGCGGGCTGCGCTGGCTACGTGTTCTTCAACAACACGGACGCTACTCGAACGGCGTGCGACTTGAAGTGGGCCGACCCTTCTGGTTGGTCGCTCAATTCCAACTCGTTCAACTCGCTCGTAGTCTCGCCGCTTTCGGCCAGTTGCTCGTACAAGGACGACTCCCGCTTCACAAGCGGTACCCGGATTGGCACTCGGACGATGGCCGCTGATTTGGACGAGTGCTGCGCGCGATGCAAGAGCACTGTCGGCTGCAAGGCGTTCAACATGAACGACAACAACATGTGCGAGCTGCGCACCAGCTCGGCTAGCAGCTCCGCCGATAGCTCGTCCCGAATGGGCGCGGTCATTTAAACCGGGCTGTCAGTAGCTTTGGTAGAAGAGCTCTCTGACCGGAACGCAGCTCTTGGTCGCGGACAGGGCTGCTACGTCGGGTTTTTTCCCTCCATATTTTGTCCAAAACACAACAACAACACCAAACAGCATTTTTTATTCTCTCGTTCGTGAAGAAGCACACGCGAATGCGTGATGTAATCCAGGATATGGCTGCTTCAAAACCAGCGTACAGACTCATCGTTGAGATCATCTCGCGCTTCAATAGTCGATGTGCTGTGAGCAGTTACATTATAAATTTCTGTTCTGACTTTGAGGGCAGTGGTGCACTGCATACTCTAATGTGCTGTACGTAGCAAGACATGGACCTCTGGCAACTGATTTCAGTGAATGCATATCTGTGAGCGTCCAGCATTTATCCCAGGCCGACGTGTCAGTTTGGATCAGAGCGCACTTTCTATGTGCAAATAGTGGTCAGCCAAATTACGTGAGTCGGACTGGACTGGAGAGGCACAATGCAGCCATGTTGGGAGAGAGCGCGCAGGAAACGCTGCAAACTGGCGCTCTGAGTCATTCAACCTGTTTCCGGCAGACACGTCCAGAAGCTCGAAAGAATTCCCATTCTGGATCCAGTGTGAGATTCCTCTGGCTCCCATCCCACGCTTAGCAGTCTAGCGTGGGCAGTCCAGTACAGCACAGCACTGACCGCGGCCGTTCCGGCATGGAGCAGTTCAGAAGCTTGTTCAACCCAACTGTCAAACGAGTTGCACTAGACTGCTTATGGTCAGCTCCAGTTCAAATAAAATAAAATAAAAACATGGTCGGTCTGAACAACGGGGCGAATCCAATCGCGCCCGCCCGACTGGACGTATCCTCGTGGACCCTGTACGTAATTTTGATTCGCGTCACTTCAAGTGCGTTTAAGAGTGGAATCTCACCAATGTACCCTTGCCAAATTCCACCAAAGAGAGTGAGAGGACCTTAGGCCATCTCCATAGACAGAGACTGCGTCTACGCGAGCGTCCCAACCAGTCTCATTCTTCTTTTTTGCACCACTCGACCAACGTCCTGACCCCACCCAAGATGAAGGTACTTCGACTGATCCTGCTTGTCGCCTCGGCTCTTGCTGCTGTCTCCGCCACGGGCCATGTCACCTGCGAGTACGGTACACCGGCGCCAACGACATTGGAGCCTGCCACGCCGGAACCAACGACGGCTGAACCTGCTACGCCTGAGCCAACAACTCCGGAGCCAACGACCTCTGAGCCGGCGACGCTAGCGCCAACGACTTTGGCACCTGCCACTCCGGAACCAACAACCTCTGAGCCGACCACTCCTCCTGAGCCTGCAACGTCCGAGCCTTCGACCCCGGATCCAACGACGTTGGAGCCCGATACTCCAGAACCAACGACGACGAAACCTGCCACTCCGGAGCCGACCACTGCTGAGCCGGCAACGCCCGAGCCAACGCCGGAGCCGACCATGCCCGTTCCGGAGACGCCACTTCCCACCACACCCACGCCTGCCGTCCCGCAGTGCGACGCTCCGATCTCGGGCAAGTACTACAAACACTTTGATCTCAAGATCATCCACGACAGCTCGATCGCGCAGTGCTGCGCAGCCTGCCAGACCACTGCTGGCTGTGTCGCGTACTCCTTTAAGACGGCCAACAACGTCAATGCCAACAAGTGCGTGCTCAAGTGGAAGAAAGGTGAGCTGAAGAGCGGCATTTCGTACAAATCCGCGAGCATGGCCGACCCGAACCCGCCGCTCTGCAAGTACAACAGCGACTTTGGGTACACGGGCCAGCAGCTCCTCGTCGTGGACGACACCGACGTCGACGGGTGCTGCCAGGCTTGTCGCGCGCATGCGGACTGCAAAGGCTTCAACATGGTAAGCGAGGATAAGTGCCGCTTGCTGAAGAAAGTGACCGGCCAGAGCAACAATATTGATGCGTCGGGGTATGCGCTGGTCTAAGTGGGAGGTCTCGGCTGGATCTCCTTCCCGGTGGGGTTCCTAATACACCCAATGTCTCCCATTGCTTCACTACAGTACCCCTGCTTACAGTAAATCATTCAGCTGACACAGAGGGGGTAGTTGTGTCTCTATTCCAAGGTATCATAAAGAAAAAGTGTTTTCATTGGTCATATGAGAGTATTGGCCCTGTCTTTTAAGTGACTTTCCGCCCACAATCGTCAACCAGCCGCAGCATCTCGTCCGCGCTGGATTCCTGTCCTTTGCGCAGCGCAAAGCGCACCATCGGATGCACCGTCGCCACCAGCTTGTCGTCCAGTGACTCGACGAGCACGCTGAGCTGGCGCAGATTGCGCTCCTCGGGGCTCGGGCCGTACTTGCTTCCAGCCCCACGCTTGGCCACTGCCATGATCACGCGGCCAGCTGCATACCCCACGCTCTGCAGCATCCAGTGAGCGGGCTTCTCACCTCGCGCCGACACAAACGCAACGCACGGCCAGGAGACGTTGCAATAGACTAGGCCTTGGCGACACAGTCGCGCGAGCGCCGTCAGCATCGCCCGCAGCCAGGCGTCCACCTCGGCGCCGTCCGCGGGTCAACGCTCGTACCCCACGGGTGAGACCACGCCACGAGCCGGTGTTCGCCCGTCGCGAGCGTTCGAAGCCGCTGCAGGTACAGCCGCTCGCCTGCCACTTTCCCACACGCCGCGTGGAACAAGCGAAGCGTTGAATGCGCGTCGCCCGTGCGACAGTTTCCACCGCGCTCCAGCACGAGCGCGAGGCCTCCGAACGTCCACTCGACGGCTCTGTGGTGGAACGAGACCGGCTTGAACGGTGACAGCGGCAGCAGCGCGCGCGGATGCGAGCGGAAGCAGTGGCGATCCATCGCCGGCACGATCGTCGCAATGTTCACCAGCGCGTCCAGGATCTGAGCTCGACTGTCGCTAGCGAGCAGCGACTTGGCGTCGATCAGCGGCAGCGCCTCCATGCGGCGGTTAATGGCGGCGATGCCGAAGCTCTTGGCCTGAGCAGTGTACACGAACACGTAGGGCAGCGCGCCGAAGAGCATCTGCTGCCAGCGCTTCATCTTGAGCTTGAGGATCTGGACCACAGTCGCGCAGTCCATCGCGTTCGCCTCTTCTTCGCCGAGAAGCACCACACAGCGATTGGTGTGGACCACCGTGGCCGGCTTGCAGTCGATCGTGTGCTCGTCTCGCGTGGTTCGCGTGAATATGAGCGTTGGCGCGTGGGTCTTGACGGCATACATCGCGAGGAAAAGCCCAGCACTTGGTCGCAAAGTGGCGTCCAGTAGTCGATTGTGGGCGTCAGAGGGAACGAGTAGATCAGCTGCTGCAGCTCCATGTTCTTGACGGCGACCACGTACGCATCCATTGTTAGTGTGCGCGACGGCTGCGGCGATACAACCTCCTCCACGAGCGACACGGCCCACGGGGGCAGAGCGCAACTGCGCACAGGCGGACGAGGCTCTTGCGGTGGCGGTGGTGGTGGTGGTGGTGGTGGCGGCGGCTGGGGCTGGGACCCATCAGTGGCCGAACGTGGGTCGCTGTCGCTGTCGTCACGGAGCCGCTTTAGAGATGGCTCGTTCTCGGTCATCGTTGTCAACTGGCAGTTTTTTGTTTGTTTGTGTTTTCTTCTTCCAGTGTGTTGAAGTTCGTGCAGTTGATGGATACAGAGCCGGGAGATGGCTGCGACAGGGTACCGTAAATCTCTCGAATGGGAGCTTTCTAGAAATTCCAGCACCATTTTTGTTCAGTCATCGGCCTCGCTCTCGACAGGGGCATATCCATCATATTATCAAAGAAGATGGGTTACTTACCACTTCGATGCACCAGACAGCGCCCTTTGGTAGGGCCAGTGACCATGTCCATCTCCTGCATGGACTCTTTCTCAACTGCACATTTGGTGTTCCGGGGCAAGGATGCCCTGCGCACTTGGATTCTCTCCTTCCACCAACATGAAGCGAACGAGTCCATGCACAGCCGTTGTCAGCTCATCCCCCAGCGACTCGAACAGTCCGCCGCCCTTACCCGAGACCGATTGAATATGCACCTAACTGCCACAAAAAAAAATCCATGCCCTTAACCCTGATGGCGCAAACCCTGGTAACGGTGGCGCGGTGACTGGCACCGGCCGCGGTGTATCTCCAGCAGCCGAACTGAAAAAGGTTCCATTTGTGGCCATTTTGGAACCTACTGCTACGTGGTAAACTGAAGCCGTTGCCAGATTGATCACTCTACAAACCCAAACAAAACAACCATGAACCACCACCACCACCCGCTCCCATGAACAATAAACAATCCATGATTCGTTTTGACCTTGAACCACCGGGAGCTCAACTACTTGTTGAGTATGAGGTTGTTGCTGGCAAACACGTTCTGCGGGTCGAGCCCGTGCTTGAGCCCTTGTAGCGCCGCTATCGCTGGCGCGGACACGGCATCGGGCAGCCACTCGCGGCGGTGCTTGCCGATCCCGTGGTGATGCGAGAGCGAGCCGCCGTTGGACACGATCGCCTCCACAGCAGCGGCTTCCACCCTGTGGAACAGCGCCAACGGGTCGTCCACCCCGAAATAGTTGATCCCATAGTAGACATACACGGCGGCGCCCGTCTCATACAGCTGTGTGACGCGACACGCGATCAGCGGCTGCGCCGAGAGCTGCCGCGTGTTGGCCGATTGGCGGATCGCCATCTTCACGTCCTCGCAGAGCTGCTGCACGTTGCTCCACGGCACCGCCGTCTCGAACGATTCGCTCATGAAGTAGTAATCCAGCGCGAAATCGCGCAGATACGCGATGATGTACGTGAAAAAGTACCCTCGCTGGCCGCTCTCCGCGCCGCCCACCAGCCCGTGGAACCGTTTCGCGATCGCTTGGATCTTGTTCTGCTGGCTCTGGACCTGCTCGGCGGTGCCCTCCATCAGCACGGTCGCGGCACACATGGTCGCCACCTCGAAGCCTTTGATCTTGGTGACGTAGGTCTTCTTGGCGAAATCCAACACGCCGGTCGTGAACCCGCTGGGTACGTTGGGCTTGAGCGCCTGGCCGAGTTGGAACTGCGTGTTGTCCAACAGTCGGATCGACGCAGGCACGCACTGTTGGCGTACCACCTCGTGCATAGCCGCGATGCCGTGCTCAAACGTTGGGAAGACCAACGAGTCGTAAACTTGGCAGGCAGGGTACGCGCGGACCCGGAGCGTCACCTCGGTGACCACACCAAGCGTACCCTCCGAACCGATCACGGCTTGTTGGATGTCTGGCCCCATGGACACACGAGGGACACTGGCCGCACGCTCGAGCGTACCCTTGGCCGTAACCATCCGCAGATTGACCACAAGGTCCTCAATGTTGCCGTAAATGTTCTTCTTCATGCCCGACGCCTTAGTGGCCACGTAACCGCCGAGCGTGGAAAACTCCCACGAGTCGGGCTCGTGCCCGAGCGTGAGCCCCTTGTTGCGAAGGCGCTCGTGAAGCTCTAGCCCAGTGATGCCGGCCTCGGCGCGGACCGTCATGTTCTCCTTGTCCACACTGAGGATCCGCTTCATGTCGCGAAGGTCCACCGACACAATAGCGCGCGGCTCGTCCACAGTGCAGCCCAACGCGTTGGATACGTTGGTGCCACCACCGTGCGGGATCAGACACACACTGTGGCTGCGACGCACGGCCTCGTCCACAATCCGCTCCACGTGGCTATGTGACTTGGGCCACAGCACTACATCTGGGATGCGGCCCAAGTTTCGCGCATTGCGCAGCTTGTAGATCTCCTCGCAGGTCTGCCCATGGCTGTGGCGCACGCGGTCTTCCATTGCCGTGCTGAAGCGAATCCCATGACTCTCCAAACGCTCAAGGAATGTCTGAAGCTCGTGCTGTTTGTCGTCGCTGAGTTGAGGATCCACAACGTCGAACGCGTCCGCGCGGACGTTGACCGCGCGGCTGGCACGGGCCACATCAATGCCGATCACACGCTCTGCCCACGGCCGCAGTAAAAGAAGCGTGCGGTCCTTGGCACCGTGGAACACGTCCGCGTACCTGTGGCCCGAGATCTCGATGTGGCCGGCGTCGTTGACGAAGAGCTTGGTGTCTTCGAATCCCCAGCCATTCCAACGAGTCGCGCTGCTTTTGTAGTGGATGGAGGCGGCCACCGGAGTGTTTGTAGACGCAGGGGACGCGGCCACGGGGACGCCAGCGATGTGGCCCACGATGTGGCGCATCCGCGCGACCGTCGACGGTGTTACAGGGTCGTCCGCAGTCATGGTGGACTCTGGATTGATTGTTGACTGTGTGTCGATCTGGCGGCGCGTGATGGTGGACGCAGACCCAAAACCTACGTGGAGGTGGCAGACTCAGAATGGGGTGGCACAATCTAATTGGGCCATCATTCTCTCTCATGTTCAGCCACCGCAATACCTTGAATTAGTAGATCATGGCAGGATTGTGGATAAAATTCCATTGTAGAATAAAATTGCAGTCAATCGAGGTGGGAACCAACGCGCCAGGTGCGTTGTTCTGTCAGTTGTTGGCTCTGATGATTCTAAACGCTTATAATCATGAAAGTTCCCTGCTTCCAACGGCCATGCCCGCGTGGGCAGCCGTGTCTTGCGCGGCCTACAGGTTGTTCTTCCGCGTCTGCACGAGCCGGAGAGACCTCGGTGGTAACCCTTCAGTTCTGTGGACTCTACTTCGCTCGTGACCGAGTCGATAGTCACCTTCGTCTCCACTGTAATAGTGCGTGATGTCGCGAGCATGTACTGAGTTCAGGCTAACCGTCGTAGCATCTTACTGTATTTGATCGTGATCACATCAGCTCGACAAGGGTGACTTCGACGACACTATTATTGCCCCCTCGTTTCAGCGACATGTTACAAATCGGATAGTCACTGAAAGGGAGATTTAGTTTTGACCAATCACCAAACCCTTTGTGGACGCCATTTTCGCTCCAGAAACAAGGAACACCAGCGACGCCAAGCACCACCAAACCAACACCCATGGCGCCGCTCCCGCCGCCGCGTGGAGGCGCCCAGAGCGCACCACCTCCGCAATCGACCGACGCACAGCAAGCAGCGAGCGCGTGCACGTTCTGTCTTGGTCTTTCCGTCTACAGCAGGTGCCTACAGCCCACGATATCCACCGCCAAAACACAAGGGAAACCTCCAGTGCTGATTCACTGATTATGCTGTAGAGCCATGGCCGACGCACGCCTGCCGCCGCGCTGCAAGGGCATCGAGGTCAAGACCCAGCAGTCCAGCGATTTCATTGAAACGATGGAGCAGCGCGCCGGTCTGTTTTGATGTGGTTACTCTCTGTGGTATGAGAGGTGTTCAGCACGTAACTCACGGTATATGTTGGATCGATGTGACCAGGCAAGACGCGTAGCGACAATTTTACGCTCTACGGCATGGGCTTGTCGATTTACGCGCCGACGCGGCTCGCGCGCAGCGGGCGCTTGCCCGTCGTGCGCGGACTAGGTTTGATGGTGCTCCAGAACGACCCGGACGAGCTCATGCGCCGCATGGAGGAGCACAAACGCGTGCAGCGCGAGTTGGACCAGGACGACGACGACGACGGCGGCGACCTTGTGGAGGATTTGGGCGACGACGAGACGCGGGACGACGACGGGTCCGCACTGGTAGAGAAAGGCCCGCTGATCCCCAAGCCGCCGCGGCTGCCGCCCGTGCTGCCCGTGATGACCTTTGACGAGTTTGTGGGCAAAACCGTGGACAATAGCAAGGCCATGGTGCACGCCATGTACAGGTTTTGGGCCAAGCGGCTGGACGGATTTGGCGATCGGTACAAGGAATCGTGCGCGCGCATTATCGCGCAGATGCACAAGCAGGTCCACTCGGTGCCCGCGAGCATCCACTGGCTCAAGACCAAGGTCAAGGAGCTGGAGGATCAAATGCGGCGCGGAGGCGGACAAGGAGGTGACAAAGGAGGATGGCACTAAGTTATGTACTGAATCAAGCAAACCATTTTCGCTGTGCAAAGTTGTCGAGGATGAAGCTGCAGGTGGAGGCATTGAAGGCCACCTCGGTCCATGGCGCCATGAACGGAGGAGGCAAAGAAGACATAGGTAGCTCATACCTACGTGACGCAGCCTGCGCCTCTTTGGTCCAGTGGGACTCGGAGAACGATGAAGCCTTGGGCAGGCGATGTCGACCAAGTCCCCACACTGACGACGGTGAAGCTGAAGACGTCCGGGATATGATCGAGAGGCGACGACGTCCATCGTGCGAAGCAGCATGTGCCTGCTTTCGAGGTTGCTGGAGCACCAATTTCGAACGCGCGCAGAGCGGGGGCGTCTCCGGACGTGGTGATTTGACGGACTGAGGCAGTTTGCGGCTATGAAGACGGCCGCTCTCGATCAACTCTTCGTATATCTACCTCAACAAGCGCAGGGTTGTTAGTCGTTTAGCAAAGCAGGGTACGTGATGCCAGCCTCGTACCTTTCTTGAATTAGGGTTGATCTGTGGTGTAAACGTAGTTTTTAGCTCCTCTCGTCTCTGCTGGATCTGCGCGCGCTCGGCCTGTTTGCGCTTCTTCTCCTCGTGGAACCGCATCATGTCGTCCACCGAGCGCCGCATCTGCTGCTTCTTCTTTTGGATCTCGCTGGTCGCGTTGCTTTTGTCGCAGTTGCTCATGAACCGCTCGCACGCAGCCGCGTGGCTTCCTCGCAGCGGACTTCCACTCACACCGCAGATACATGGCGAACGCATTCGTTGCTGCAGCGACTGGGACAGGTCGAGCTGTCGATCTTGCTCGTGTTGCTCAACCCTCTGTCGCTCACGGGCACCAGCAGCAATCGCCAGCGTCTGTCTGTGTTGGAAACTTGGAAGGTTGCGAGTCAGTTCCCGCGAGCGAGGACTGATCAATGAAGAAACCGAAGAAGAAGCTGAACTCGTCTTGGCTGAGCGTTGTTCCTGCTGCTGCTGGAGCATCGTAATCTTTCGCGCTCGCTTCGCATCGTGCAACCGGAAGCGCGTGATCATCTGATCGATTTTCTCGGGCGAGAGCGATTGCTGCGGTTGCGCCTTCGTCGGCTCTGGTGCTTTCTGTGCGCGATTTTGTTGGTGCTTACGATGGTGCAGTCGAACAACACGGTCACGAGTTTTGGAGGATCGTTGCACCGGAAATAAGCGCGCATGGAGGCGCTCAATGAGTTTTTCTTCTTCGGCTTCGTCGCGGAACGACCCTGCGTTCGATTGCGGCATGCTTCGAGCCGATGTGGATTGGTTATCGATGTCGCTGAGGATAGCGCGAGCTAGCGCATCTTCCAAGTCCCAGTCGCTCGATTGGTCTTCTCCGTGGCGGTGGATATCATCTTGAAGCTTAATGTCGTCGTCATATTCGCATGCAAACATATTTGGCAGTGGGAGGCGAAGAGACACTGAATGCGGTTATCGTGAACATGCAGAGAAGCGATTCAGCGGTTACTGAGCTGGTTACGATCATTACGTTGCAAGTGAAAAATAGCCAGGTGGAGGTTGAGAGTTTCCCGCACCGCCGCGGAGGAAGGAGTACGTGTATTCTAGGAGCTCATCACATGCAACTTTAGCTCACGTTTTGTGGCACAGGCAATCGAATTGTGTCAGGGCGAATTAGCCGAACGTCTTCTTTAGGTCGATCTGCTGGAATTCTGGACCACGATGATGGTGATGCTTGATGGGTTTGTCCCCATCCTTGACCCATCCTTGACCCTGGGCGATTTAAGGAGTGGGACAAGCAACTGTTGAGTCTCCCGGGACGAGGCGGTCGTCGCAAGCCCACAGCGCGAACTTCACAGACTCTTCTCCCTCCCGCATCCGTCTGTTGCTCACCACAAAACGCCATGCGCGCGATGCGCCGTCTGATCCGCCGCTGGTGGCGCTGCGTCCGACGTCGCCACGCACCAGCGTGTCCGCCGCCTCAAG
>JAADWZ010000047.1:0-101102 GCA_023336445.1 Pythium dissimile
CCCCCCCCCCCCCCCCGCGAGGCGACTTGCCCCGTCCGTGGTGATTGTGTCCGGGTCCGGAACTGATCTAGCGGGAGGTCAATGTCCGTTCGGGTGGTGATCCCCATGAGCTATATCGGGACCAACTCTCGAGTTGGCGTTCACGACGCTGGGGTTTGTCCTATCCGTGGACGGTGAAGCCGAGCGGAACGGATCGGACAAGCCGAAGACTGGGCCTAAAAGCCCAGTCTTTATGCAGTTTGTTGGAGATTATTTTAACATCGCCCACTCACAACGAGACACCACGATATCATGTATTCATTGCTAAGGCTGGTTAAGATCCAACGTATCTACCCCCAGTACGTGTGCTCTAGAACAAAACAGTATTGCAGTATCGTGAGGGTAGGACCAACAGCATGTATCCAGAGCTCAGCGAACTATATTTCTTGCATCCTCCGTGCTCTGAGCCAAATCTCCCTCTCCTTTTTTTGCTGTCATCATCGATTTCTCCCTGTGAATACCAGAGCAGTTCTATCGCCAGAGTTTCTCGTTTTCGATGGATCTCGCTGATACGTTGTCGTGCACTGGAATCCAGTCCAGTCAGGACACTACAGTGAGCACTTGCCGAGGCAAGCCGGCGTGAGAGCTAGCGCTCATGCGCGCTTGCCCATAGCCACGTCCACCTTCTTTTGGCGTGTATACAGTCAACGAGATGGGATAAAGAACTTCGTCCTGGTCCTCCTTCCCATCTTAGTCCCCTTTTTTCTCTTAGGATTGGGCTCAAGCGCTGGGTTAATCAAGCTGGAGTTTGATTTGCTGAAAACTCTGAATATTCTCCATGATGCATCCTAGGTCCTAGGAGGATCGGCAGCTGTAGTTGGTCGATGACAGTTGAGACCCCAGAAACTCGATGCAGCTCTGAGCCTTCGATGACACGACCGACGCGAAGGTCCCACTTGCGATTCGGTGAAGAAGCGACGGGAGATGAGATCATAGTGAACTCGTTGAAGCCGCGTCATACGCGGTCAAAAGCACCCGATTATAGAACTCTGCGATGGTCATCAACGCAGAGTCATAAAAAAAACTGGAGGCCGTCATCGCTCGTCATTTCCGCTTCTGATCACCGCTTACTTACCATGGACGCCTCGGCTCGAAACGGCGGCGGCGCCAACAAATCCTCGGACAAGCAACAGCAGCGGCGCCGCCTGCGCCAACGCGTATACGTCAAGCAAGCGTACGACCGGGAGAAGGTGCGATTTTCCTCGTCCTACCTCTAATATTCGACAGTGTGGTCTTACCGCTTAGTGGTATCCCCGGTTTATAGGAACAAAGGGAGACGCTGCGGCTCAAAGTCGCCGCGCTCGAGGCAATGCACGGTGCGCTGCTCAGCTCGAAGGCTTTGACCAGTCAGCTCACGGCCAACAGGCAGCAAGAGGAGAAGCCATCGGCTCCGGCGCCCGTGCACCTGCTGCTCGCGTACCAGGAGATCACCGAGTTCACGTTCGCGCTGTACAAGGAGAACGAGGCGCTGCGCGAGGCCACGCGCGCATTTGCGATTCAGTGCCAGCACCTCCAACGACTGTTCAACGGCAACGCCGAGACCAACGAAGATACCCGGGTATCTTCGTCCAAGACCAATGGCGATGCCAAATTGCCCAAGGCCAACGTACAGCTCATTGCTTGCCACCCAATAGCATCGTCATTTTTCTTATCAGGTTGTGGTTTTGCCCCATGTAGACCTCCCCTGTCCCACCGCATGTACGAGCAGCGTTCGAGCCAGCTTCTCGCGTCATCGCGCAGCCCCGTGCTCCACTTCATGAGTGAAAAAGACCACCGCAGCCCCGCGACCAACTTGGTGGTCTGGATCCACGAACAACGCAAAAAGGAAGACTCGAACAAGACCACCTTCTCGCTGGGCCACCACTTCCACGACGTGTCGGCCAAAGAGCTGGCCGTGGGAAGTACTCCAAGATCTACAGCCCGAGCATGCGCGTCCAGATGTATCTGCTGCAGCCCGTGGACGACGATACGCTGCGGTTCTGCACCGAGATGGACGAGCCGACCAAAAGCGAACCACTCAAGTCTGTCTAGCTGCTGAAGCGGGAGCAATACCCGGGCGGGTACCTGATCCTGCTACGCACCGTTGGTTCCAGTTTGCTTGGACCGGACAGCCTTGGCTTGGGCGACAAAAGTCTGGCGGACAATGTGTTGCTCGCGGAGAGCTGAAGCCCTCGCGCCTGGAGCGAGGAGTTCACGTGGCCGTGTTCGAAGAGCTCGGACGCAGGCGTGCGCTTTCCGCCTGTGTGGCTCGGTCAAGAACCCGTGGGTGTTCGAGACGCGGATGATGGCCATGCGGTGGCAGGCACTCGTCGTGGGTCCCGACCAAGTCATCGTAACGTGATCGATCACGGAAAAAAGTTAGATGTGGTGCGTGAAAATGGAATTTTGTTGGTGTAAACTCAGCCCAACTCTGGAAAAAAATATAAATTATAATCGATGCCCAAAATAATGAATCTGGTGTCCCAGATGCAAGCCAGCGGAGCGCAGCGACGAGAATACCGTTGGCGAAGCGAAGCCCACACGCGTAGCGCGAGGTACGCCCTTGGTCCTGCTCTGCTAGTACAGAGACTGTCATTGTGCGATGCCACGCGCGCTCGGGATACCCGCACTGGGGCCCGCATCGTTGCCGCTCTCTGATGCGGACTACTCCAAACCAGTGCGGATTTTCGGCGCGTGCAAGATTTCTCACGCGCAGCGCGAGCGCAGTCCCGTGGCCCTGCTGTCGCTTCGCGCATAGCGCGGCCGGTGTGAGATGCCGCGAGCGTTGGAATACCCGACTGGGGCCGCATCATTGCCACTCATTGGTGCGGACCACTCCAAATCAATGCGGATTGCCGGCGCACAAGACCCACGTGCGCGTCCGGATACTTGCCGTCGGGGGCTGTTTACACGCTACTGTGTGATGCGGACCACTCCAAACCAACGCGGATATCCGGTGCCTTCAAGGCTCCAGCAGGCAGTGAAGACAACGTCCAAGGTACAGAGTGCACGGACGAGGAGCAATCGGTACGTGCACCTCGCGGAGTGTCATAACCTAGAGGTGGTCTGCAGATGAGGAAAATTGAGCAGTTTTCAGAATCGTCCGCAAGTGAACGCCGAAAAATATACGAGCACTGTATATATTTGCTCCTCTCCCTTTTGGCAAATGTGTGATTTGGTTCTTGAAGGATCATGCCCAGCGCCACAGCGCGCTCCTCTGTAATAAATCAACCTGCCGAAGGGCATAATGATCCCATCTTGCTTCCATACTGTGTGACAGCCGCAGCGTGGACGATAAAATTGTCAGCCTGAATAGGAATCTTGCTCAAAATCCGAAAGAATGACGCTGAAATGGACAAACTTGGAGAATTCATTGTGGAAAAGGACGAAACAAACCTGTATGTCAGCCAGCTACCCTGCATGCTCATACGCCGCCTTCTCAGTTTAGGTGGGCCGAGATGGCACTCGGGTGCGAGCGCTTGTCGCTTCCACCCCTCTTGAGGTAGCACGCGGTCTGCGGCTTGTTGTCGTTCACATACGTGTAGGCCTTGCAGCCAGCGGTGCTCGCGCACTTGTCGCAGCACTCGCCCGGGCCGATGCCGAAGATTGTCATGATGTCCTCGCCATAGAAGTCGGTGGCCGGGTACTGGCGCGAGCACTTGGCCGGCGTGTTGATGCACTGGTAGTCGACCGGGTTCCACGGCTGGCAGTACTGACCGCTTGGGCAGCACGAAGCACCAGTCGAGGCGCTGCCACATCGCCCCCATGTGGCCGTGGAGCAGGTGCCTGTGCCGGAGCCTGAGATGGCTGCTGAAACAGCTCCGACCTTCTTGGTCCGTGTGCCCGTGCCCTTCTTCAAGTAGCAGTACGCCTTGCCGTCCGGGTTGTAGTTGATGAACGTATAGGCCTTGCACCCGGCGGTCGCGTAGCACTTGGCACAACAGTCATCGGGAAGCAGCAGCTGGTGTTTGGCCAGGTCGTCGCCGTAGTAGTCGATGCCCGTCTCCTGGACACCGCATTTGGCGTCCATCGAACGGCACTGGTACTCGGTCGGATTCCACGGCTGGCAGTACTGACCGCCTGGGCACGGCTGAGGACCGACGTTGTCGTTGCCACACGAACCGCCCGAGACTGGAGGTGGTGGAGCAGGTGTGGTGGTCGGGGGTGTTGGCGTCGTGGATGGTGGCGTTGGCGTCGTGCCGCCAACGATGGAGGCCGAGACTACACCAGCCTTGGACTGGCGCTGACCGGTTCCCTTCTTCAGGTAGCAGTACGCCTTACCGTCCGGGTTGTAGTTAACGAACGTGTATGCCGTGCAGCCCGCCGTGGCAAAGCATTTGGCACAACAGTCCTCGGGAAGCAGCAGCTGGTGTGTCGCCAGGTCGTCGCCGATGTAGTCAATACCAGTCTCCTGCTTGCCACACTTGGCATCAATCTTGCGACACTGGTACTGAGTCGGGTTCCATGGCTGGCAGTACTCTCCGTTCGGGCACGGCAGGGCTCCGGACTGCTCGTTCCCGCATGCTCCGCCGGACGAAGGAGGTGACAGCGACGGCGATGGTGTCGGCGATGGCGTCGGGTTGGTAGAGCCGCATGAGGCCGACTGCTGGACCATTTCTTCGATGTTCTTGTAGCTCAGACCAGTACCCGTGACCGCGTTTGGGCTGGGCTTGCCTGTGGCGAACCAAAGGAAATCCGGGTGGTCGTAGCGCGAGTTGTAGAGCCACTCACCGCCGATAATGTTCTGCTGCGCGTCGAGCTCCAACAGGTAGTAGTACACTTTGTTGACCGTGGCCTGGTCCACGATTCCCGTGGACACGAGCGGGCCGTCCTGGTTGTGCTCGTTGATGTAGCGGAAGCCCATCTCGACGTACGCGATCGAGACGGCGGCGTCGTTAAATGGGTACTTGGGAACGGTAAAGTAGGCCTGTGCCGCGGCCGCGGGCGTCATCACCTTGGTCGTGCGGATGTTGTAGCTGCGCACGGGCTGGTTCCACACCTGCGCGTCCGAATTGACGTCCACGACGAACGACTTGCCGAAGCGGCCGAGGATGTTGGTCGTCGCGATGTGGAAGAAGCCCGGGCCAATGTCGCGCTCGGCCGAGTCCGTGTGCCGGCCGTACTCGTCGAGGGGCGAGCCGGCGCCGTTGTAGCGAGCACCAGTGAACACGATGCCAACGTAGGCGCCATCGTAGACTGCCGTCAGCAGGGCCTTGATGTCAAAAGGCTTGAACGTGATGCCGTTGCGGACAACGTCACAGGACGGCTCGGCTTCCAGTATGGCCGCCGGCGCCCAGGCGTGGCAGATGCCGTACCACGTTGGCACGCAGTAGCCGGACGAGCTGCCGGCGCGCTTGGCGCACTCGCTGCCGTCGTTGAAGCGGCCGCACTGGCTGCCGGACGTGCACACGCGCGAAGGAGATTTCTGCGAGTCGACGCCGAGCTGGCTCGAGATCCTGTCCATGAACGTCTTGGGGTCTAACCCAAAAGCGCGTGCGTACTTCTCGCTCGGACTGGCTTCGTTCTGCCAGCGGTAGTTGATGCTGTCCAGGTACGTGGGCCAGTAGCTGCTGGGCCAGGGCGCCGGCTTGAACTCGGAGCTGGGGTATGTTTGGTTGATCGAGTTGAGGTTCTTGTCCATGGAGGTTTGGAAGTACTCTTCCAAGCGCTGGACATCCACGCTCGTGACTTCAAGTCGGCGTGCGGTTGAGTTGTCGTGGTCGTTGGAGGACGACGCGTTGGTGGCGACGATTTTGTAGACCTCGGCCTTGGAGAGCGTTGGCTCTTCGAGGATGACGGGCTGGACGATGTCCTGAGCCGGTGGGCCGCCGAACGCCGGATTGCGGTAGTCCAGAATGGACACATCGTCCAGAGGAGTGAAGGGCAGCACGTCCAGGCCAGTGGCGTCAATGACGTGGGGTAAAAGTAGGGCCGAGACCGCTGCAGATAGCAGAATGGAGGACGGGGCAGACACCATTGAAGTGGGTGGTTTCTGTATCTCTTGTGCCGGAGCCCGGAGATTGAGGAATGAGCGAGGAGTGAGGATGACTTGTGCAGCCTCCGGGTACAAGCGAGGTCCAGATAGCACGGAAAGTCACACTGGACACCAGCCGCATCCCCTGGAATCTGTAATGGCCGTCATCATAGATGGAATCTATTCAATGTCCGCATATTATAGAGACTGAATCACACAGTGCGAACTGGATCAGGTCCAGTTGGCGCGAGAGGTTGTAGCGACTGACTCGGCATGCTGCCGCGAAATTTTTTGACCACTTCTGCTGATTCCTTGGCACGCATGATGCCCCAACCCTTTGAGTATGTACCCAAGTTGGGGTCTTGGACTTGGGTGCAAGAATGACACCCAACTTGAAGTTGTTCGGAAAAGCTGTAAATTGAAAAACTTTCAAGTGCTGATTGTTGAATACAGGCAAAATGTGTCCAGTGTGGACATCTACAAGCTGGACGCACTGGACTAGGAAACGCAATTCTGGTCCCAAGCACTGCTGGATCCAAAAGCTCTGGACATATTCGACGAAAGTTTGTCAACACCGACCAGTACTGCTTTTGTAGGACCTTTCATGTTAGTACTGGCACCGGTATGTAGCAAGTATACAACGGCATTGAGACACGCATTGCGTGCTGCAGTCTTCCCTCAGAGCAAGTTCCAATCCAGCCATCCACTTTCATGGGCTGCAGCAAACTCAGTATATACCAGGTATGGGTGTGGCGATGGACCCAGTTGGTTCGAAGAGACCACACCTGCTCTTGCAAATTGATCAGAGCTTGTTTTAGTATCAATGCCACACTTTGAACCCAACACACAGGTGACCATGTGATATGTGATGATCGCACGTCTTTCCTCGGGTTTTATCTCAATTGCCACATCTTCGCGACTGTTGTTTTGTAGTAGAAACTGCACTGTACAGTATGATGCGAATGCACTCAGCTCTTGTTTAGAAGATTGAAGCTGTGCGATTGTACGAGCTTCAACTTCACTTAAGATGGATGTGTGGCTCTAAGGATCAACAACTACCCAAGCACAGACATCCCGAGCGAAGGCGCACAGAGCTGATCAAGGAAAGGAGCTCCAGAGTTCAAGGCACGATCCTGACCGTACCTGGTATCTGGCAACAACCCGTTGCAGTTTGGATGGATGAGGCCTCCGCCCTCTCGATGGTTTCCATGCTTTTGCTGCTGCAATGCGTCACAAATCCAACTTAGTTAGTGTAAAGAAAGTGGTCCGTATCACATGCATATCCAGCGACACCCAAAGTGTAGATCTTGCGAAGTCCAAAACACCTGAAATCCGTATTTCTGGAAAAAAAATCGGATTGCACTCCCAGGAAATGTTCCCGGAAAGAACCGTGATATCTCCAGTTGTCTCCTTCCCGATAGCAGATGAAATCACGTTCTCCAGTTCCTAACCATGTTCAACACTCTGAACACAGAGTGATGGTCATTCTCGTGCATCCACCACCATCGTGAATGGAGATGGCGACACTCATCGAACGCGCCGCGGTCTCTCCATCCAGCGACGCCCGCCCGTTTCTCGACGCTGCCAAATGCCAGATCTGCTGGGATCCGCTCACAGACAACGATGATGACGGCACTCGCGCGAGGGTGCTCACACAGCGCGTGGATCAGTTCTGCTGCGCCCAATGCCCGGCTGTGATCTGCCTCGGCTGTCTGCAGACGCATGTCTCGGTCGCCGTCGACAGCGCGTTTCCTGGTGTCCTGCCCAAAGTGCGCTGCCCAGTCTGCCTAATTGCAGTCAACAAGTCCCGCTGGGAGCCGCTGGCGACGCCCGACGCCATCGACAGGTACGGCTGGCTCTGCCGCGCGGCCTGCGCGTTCCGCACGCCGTGCTGCGACAACAGCGAGTACACGCACCTGCCGTTCGCGATCGACGGCCAAGAAGACATCGAAGTCGCCGAGACGCGGCCGCTGCGGCTTGTGCCGTCCGCCAAGAGCAAGCTTCCAGCGCTGCGCAAGCTGTGCCGCGCGTTTTGTAACCACCGCGCGGATGCCAAACAGGTGGTCGCGTCGATCGAAGCCATTTCGGACTATGGCGGCGACGACGTGCGCGAGGTGCTGTTCGAGCATGTGCTGGTTCGCGTATTGGACGAAGAACGGCGCGCAACGCTGCTGCTGTCGTATCACCACAAGTACAAGCTGATCACGACGCGGTGCTGTCTGCTGGACATGTGTTTTAACTGCAAGCGCCAGTGGAACCGTCTCGACGGCATCCACTGGGACACGCTCACGTGCGCCGAGCCGGATATCGACGTGGACGGCATCGTGGAATGTCCTGGATGCCACGTGACGGTGGTTAAAGTGGAAGGATGCGACAGCGTCACGTGTCCTTGCGGCCAGCACTTTGTGATCCATAACACCGACCCATTCGGAGAGCGGTTGGATGGGGGTCTGTTCAGCTAAGGTATTGGAGTGCCAGTTTTATGTTCCAGTGGAAGCAGAACTTTATTTTTCAGGACGACACAACAGTCAGCACGACGGTAGTCTCCCAGCCTCAGCATCAGTCGTCGCGAGAGACGCTATGGGTGTTCAGTAAACATCGGAGTTGGTCGCTCTCTGGCTGTTCGTTCAGCACTTTCTTGTGAGCTCATTGGTGACAGGCTCGTTCCGCGAGTCGAGATTTCTAGTGGAACAACATTCTTGACGAGGCAGATAACGCTGAGCCTATTGAAGTCTGTGTATGTGCGAAATTATCACACTGACAGCAGCGCCGCCAAATCACAACTCTAGCAGAAACGCGGGACCGATCGCCATTTTTTCCCACCGCAGTGCGACGAAGAGAACTTCTTTGAGCCACACGTTGGACATGGTCGATCCGCCGAAATGGAACCGACACGACTGCGGCCCATGTTCGTAAACAAGCGCCCACGCATACTTGTCCACCCAGACGTCTCGATGCTTGGTGCCTCGCTGCTTCATACCAAGCGCACGCGAGGGCGGGCCAAGATCGTGCCGAACGTCTTCTCTCGCTTGTTCGATGAACTGATTGACCATCTCTTCGTCCTCAAACCCCACGAGGCTCGGATCGATCGATCGAAACAGAATTAGATAGCCGTGCGCGAGTCGTATTCGACTGAGCAAGAACACTGTCTTAGCCGTGACGCCCAGTGCGTCAGCGTGGATTGTGCGATACATGAGCAAAGTGTCCGCATCGATGTGTTGCAAGATGTCGAAGTTGGCCTGGAGTGACGGATTGAAGAGCTGCGCGCAGAGCTCTTTAGACGCGACCACGCGCCACGTGCGCTCGACGACCTCGAGCGCTGACAGCGCTGGAAACTGCTTCTCCAGCGCAAACTTGAGCTCGTTCCCGTGCACTTGTCGGTAGTCGGTCCAGCCGAACACGCTCGCTTGCAGCGACAGTTTGTTGGGACTGTTGGCGAATCGAAGCACATCGTCGCGCGCCTCGGTCAGGATCTGTGCGCAGACGACGTCTCGCAATGGCACGAAACAGAACGGCAGTTGGCTCACAGGCACGGGTGCGTCCACGTCCAGCACTTGCTGCAGACGGCCTTCCAGCATCATACTGGCGGCGTTGAGGCTATAGAGCTCCTCGTTTTGTTGGACAAGATTGCGCCGCACGCGGGCCAATTCTGCGTGCGCGCCTAGCAACGTGGACTTGGCGTTGCCATCACTTGATGTGTGCAGCTGCTGCTGCGAGAAAAGAGCGTTGTACGCATCCTCGAGCGCCTCGAGCTCCTGCTTGAGTGCGGTGATTGTGGTCTATAGAACGACCGCATCAGCCACTTGAATGACGACTACAAAAGCAAGCTCATTCTACATGACAAGCCACGTACGACTTTCTTGTTGTAGGATTTGCGACAGGACTCGCGATGGCGCAGCAATCGGCTCCGCAGCGCACCGTCGCGCTGCATATCCGGAGAGTTGGCTGCGCCGCTGGCCGCAGCTGGATCGCGCTTGACTGGAGAGACGGTGGGGGAGGAATGCTGCGCTCCATGTTCGGCTTCTGGTGGTGACTTGGTTGCCATCTTCACAAATGGCGGTCTTGTTCGTTGGCGTGGAGGTTCACTTATTACCCGCCAAAGTTGACATGCCTTGGGCACAGAAGTTAACAGCATATTTTATAGCCAGTCGTAAGCCACTGCAAGGCCTGTGTGAGCATTTGATTGGTTGAATTGCAACACACAATGTCAACATGGCTACATCGTACAACAAGGTCCTCCTGATGTTGCTCTCGCCGTTGTGGTGCCGTGGCCACGTCCGCTCCCTGCTCGGTTTACGCGTCCTGTTCCATGCTGGTAATGTAGTTGAGCAGGTCGATGCGCGTGACGATGCCCGCGATCTCGCCGCGGTCGTCGGCGGTCGTGACGATCGCAAAATAGTCCTTGTCGAAGATCTCGGCCAGGTCGCCCAGCGTCGACGACTTGGTCACGCGACTGAAGTTGGTGAACATGACGTTGCGCACGGGATCGACGCGACGCACTCGACTGGCTGATAGCTTAGCCAACAGGTTGCCGATGGTCACGACGCCACGCGGCACATTGTCCTGGACAACAGGAACCTGGTCAAAGCCTCGCTTCTCCATGAGCTCAATCGCCTCTGAGCACGCCACATTGAGCTCCACAGTGGATGGAACAGATGGCTGCAGCTCCGAGACGCTCTTCGAAGCCCACCACGTCGTCGCGGTCTTGCGGTAGCGCGAGTAGTTCTCGCTCGAGTGGATCGTCGTGTCGACGTACTTGTTCTCATACATCCAGTTGTCGTTCAGGAACTTGGTCATGTAGTTTCGCGTCGAATCCGGGAGAATCACTACGCAGCGCTGGCCTTTCTGCAGCGTCGCGGCGGCTCGCACAGCGGCAGCCATCGCGGAGCCACAAGATCCTCCGCACAAAAGGCCTTCTTCGCGGATCAGACGGCGAGCCATGATGAACGACTCGTGGTCGTTGGTCTTCTCCCAGCGATCCACGAGCGAGCGTTCCAGCACGTCCGGGATAAAGTCGTAGCCGATGCCTTCGACCTTGTACGGCTTGAGACGATCCTTGTCGTTCAACGATTCAGGAACTGCGAGAATTGATCCTTCCGGATCAACGCCGACGACAACCACACCCGGACACCTCTCCTTGAGCTTCTTGGCAATGCCCGAGATTGTACCTCCAGTGCCAACGCTACACAATCACAAAGAACAAAACCCCCGTGAGATTGCGGATATTCCAATTCTAGCGAATGGATGTCGATGCTGTACCCCATGACGACCATGTCCACCTTTCCATCACACTGGTCCAGAATCTCTTCCGCGGTGCCTTCGTAGTGCGCGAGCGGGTTGGACGGGTTCGCGTACTGATCCAAGATATGCGAGTTGGGCAATTCTTGCTGCAAACGCTTGGCGATGCCAATGTGGCTCTCGGGCGAGTCCCAGGCAGCCTCTGTGGGCGTGCGGATGATCTCCGCGCCGAGCGCCTTGAGCACGTTCACCTTCTCCACACTCATTTTCTCCGGCAAAGTGATGATGCATCGGTAGCCCTTGATGGCCGCCGCCAGCGCCAACCCAATGCCCGTGTTACCCGACGTGGGCTCGATCAGCGTATCGCCTGGCTTGATGCGTCCGGCCTTCTCGGCATCCTCCACCATGCGCTTCCCGATTCGGTCTTTCACCTACGAGTCAGCATGTCATGAGTGTAACCTCAAGTGAAACCCCTGGCGCGTGAACTTGGAATTCGGACCGATCCGCCGGCGTTGAAGAACTCGCATTTCGCCAGCAACTCGCACTCGAGATGCGCCTTCTTGCTGATGTTGTTGATGCGTACGAGTGGCGTGTGGCCGATCGCGTCCTGTGGACGGAGAACCGTCAGTGTAACCACATCAAAAAGGGATGCAGATGGCCCACAAGTGGGATACAGATGGCGCTTGACGCACCAAAATCGTAGGTAGCACGTGCAGCGCCGCGTCGGGCAGCGCGCTGCGATCAGCTTCGGTGGCCATGGTGATGATTTCTCCGTGGATTCCTGTTCGTCTCCACTTCTGTTGAAGAACCTGGTGCCCTGACAAAGAACACAGATATGATACACAAGAAAATTGGTTCTTAACTTGTTGAAGACGACTGGCGTGCGGTACCGCAGGGTTGGGGATAGCCACTCTTTCGCGGTCCAGGAACGTGGAGAACGTGACACGGATATCAGATTTCAAAGGTTCCAGCGCAAACACCACTGTCAAACTCTTCATAATTAATGGTTGAAGGAAAGTGGCCCCCACACTAGTTTTTGCAGGCACTATATAATTGGAAGACATCCGCAACTACACCTTTGATAACAAATACCTTCCAGCAGATCTATCATGATCCGAAGTGCGAAACCTCTCCAAGAGATCACTCCAACCAGTGGTTGGGCAACGGACCCACCCTGCCTGAAGCTGAAGGACGGCGGCGGCACCGCACGCCCACTTCATTCGCGAATCCCCAAGCAGCGCACTCAACCAACCTTTTCCTCCCCGCCTCCTCCCACACAGTAGCACCATGACTCTTACGGGCAACACGTCGCTGGAGGAGCACGACCCCGTGCTGTTCAACCTCATCGAGGCCGAGAAGAACCGTCAGTGGAAGTGTCTCGAGCTCATCGCGTCCGAGAACTTCACCTCGCGCGCCGTGATGGAGTGTCTCGGCTCGTGCCTGACCAACAAGTACGCGGAGGGGCTGCCGCACGCGCGCTACTACGGCGGCAACGAGGTCATCGACCAGATCGAGGTGCTGTGCCAGGACCGCGCGCTCAAGGCCTACGGGCTCGACCCGGAGAAGTGGGGCGTCAACGTGCAGCCATACTCGGGTAGCCCGGCCAACTTTGCCGTCTACACGGCGTTGCTGCGTCCGCATGACCGCATCATGGGCCTCGACCTGCCGTCGGGAGGCCACTTGACCCACGGGTTCTACACCTACTCTAAGGCCGAGAAGACCCGCAAGGCCGTGTCAGCAACCTCGGTCTACTTTGAGAGTCTGCCGTACCGCGTGAGCCCCAAGACGGGGCTCATTGACTTTGAGTCGCTCGCCGACCAGGCCGCGCTCTTCAAGCCGGCCATGATCGTGTGCGGTGGCAGTGCCTACCCGCGCGACTGGGATTACAAGAAGTTCCGCCAGATCGCGGACGACAACGGCTCGCTGCTCATGTGCGACATGGCCCACTACAGTGGTCTCGTCGCCACGGGCGAGCACGCCAGCCCGTTCGAGTACTGCGACGTTGTGACCACTACCACGCACAAGAGCCTGCGCGGGCCACGTGCCGGTATGATCTTCTTCCGCAAGGATGACCGTGGCTTTGAGCCGCGCATCAACAACGCCGTGTTCCCAGCCCTTCAGGGCGGACCGCACGAGCACCAGATCGCTGGCATCGCCACGCAGCTGAAGGAGGTCGCCTCGGATGAGTTCAAGCAGTACGTGCGTCAGCTCAAGGCCAACGCCGTCGCGCTGGCGGACTCGCTCACGCAGAAGGGCTACACCATGTGCACGGGCGGTACCGAGAACCACTTGATGCTTTGGGATTTGCGTCCGCAGGGCATCACGGGCTCCAAGCTCGAGAAGCTGTGCGACTTGGTGTGCATCACGCTTAACAAAAACGCCGTGCTCGGCGACCGCAGCGCGCTTACGCCGGGCGGTGTGCGTGTCGGCACGCCGGCGCTGACGTCGCGTGGCTTCAAGGAGGCGGAGTTCCTTCAGATCGCTGACTTTTTGGACCGCGCCGTCAAGCTCTGCGAGGAGATCCAGGCCTCGAGCGGCAAGAAGCTCACGGACTTTGTCAAGGCCGCCGAGTCGCACGAGGGCGTCAAGCAGCTGCGCCGCGACGTGAACGCGCTCGCTACTTCGTTCGAGATGCCTGGCTTTGACGTCAAGACCATGCGCAACAAGAGCATCGAGGCGTAAGCGCCTTCGCTCAATGTGCACAGATGGCGCACTTTTGAGCGGTTGCAGCGTTTCCCTTTCTCCTGGTGGGATCGTGTTGCGACCGCTCAGCGTGTGGTGTCTGTCCCTTGAACCAATTGCGTGTGCAACCTTTGCATCTTTCCTCCACACACTAAATAGAGTCTAAGGCACCACCTTCATGCTGCTCCGCCGCGCTGCATATTCCAGACGCCGCCGCGGACCAGTGGACGCAATTTGAAAAAATACCACTACACATTTGTCCTCACGATTTCTCTCTTTCTCTGCTCCGCTGCAATGATCTACTACATCCAATTAATCGGCAGAAATGGTTTCAAACCCACCCACTTCTCTCCAATAGAGAGACATTGTGAGTGATGGTCCTTCCAATGGGTCAACTCGACCGTCACTCAGCACGTTACCCAGGGTGGTTCCATCCTGACCAGATCACGACTACGCCAGGTCTTCCAAGAAATTAGCGCGACCACATTCACTGCTCAACTCGCTTCCTGTCCACACAGCAGCCACTGTGAGCCGCTCCGTCTCTTCTATACTACGAAGTGGAAGCCATGCCTGCCAAGCGCCAGAACAAGAATCAGAAGAAGGCGGACACTCCTGCTGTCGCGAAGCCGAGCCCACTTCCTGTTGCTCAACCCGACACGGCGCTGGAGGCTATGACTGCGCTCGGCTTCGCCGTGCCGCGCACAGCTCTAAGCGACAGCGTGCGCGCTGCAATTGATGACGCAATCGCGCGCGCCGACGCCGCTGAGCGCAAGCAGCATCTGGTCGATCACATGCGCAAAGGCCTGGAACAGATCGAGCGGTTCATGGCGAGCGCCCACGCCGACGCCAGCGGCAACGTCTTCCTGGACTTTGAGAGCATGATCGCTCGAGACTCCAAGAAGTGGAGCGACCATGTTGCATATGCGCAGAGCGAGAAGAAGGAGATGCACGTGCAGCGGCGCAAGCTCCAGCAGACGTTGCAGCTCGACATGTGCGGGTTCGACCTCAAGGTCGGCCGCCCGGGCCGCCCGGACGACGTTGTGTACCAGAAGTCTGAATACGCGCGCAAGTTCATGCCGCGCGGCAACTTTGTGGCCGAGTGGACGTCGCCCACGACTGGAAGCGTGGTGTATTTCCCATTGGTGCGCGCGTACCGCAAGTTCACAGGCCAGGAGGACGATGCTGAAGAGAAGGGCAAGCTCGGCGAGGAGGTGCTGTCCAAGTTCTTCACGAAGCCAATGACGCAAGCCCGACACGTCATCTCCACGACCAAGGAGAACGGCGAGGCCGCGCATCTGGCGGTGCTCAAGCGCTCGGACGGCGAGTTCTTGTTCGTGGTCGGCTCCAAGAACACGCACATGGTCGTCCAGTCGGTTGAGGACGTCGAGCGGGCGTGCAGGGCCGGGTCCGGGGAGACTGGGAACCCGTACATGGCCGCGGCGCCCATCGCACGCGCGCTGCTTAAGACAATCGCCGGGTTGACACCCGAGAACCGTACATTTTTGTGCGAGCTGCTGGCGCAGACGCGGATGACGGCGTCGTTCGAGATGCTCTCGCCGGGCTACCAGCACGTGCAGTTACTTGACTACCTGACAGAGGATACGCCCGTGTTTTATGGACTGTCGTTCCCGATCTTGGACGAGATGGAAGGTGTCGAGATCTGCGTCAACCCCATGCTCGCGTACGAGCTCATGCGGTGGGTGGGCTTGCGCACCGTCGAGTTCAAAGTGGTGCCGTACACACCCGATGTGATGGCGCAGACTTTACACGAGGTCCGCACCGCATACCAACATGAAGGGGCCGTCAACCTGTTTTTGGACGACCAGGCCTGCGTCATCGGCATGGAGAAGTTCAAGACCGTGTGGTACGTGTGTCTGCGCGCGATCCGCGAGAAGGCCAAGAGCTTCTTGAACCGGTTGCTGCCCAAGGTCGGGAAGGGTGAGGACGGGAGGACGCCACAGACGAGCGAGGCGATTGCGAGCGAGACGTTGGCCTCGAGCCTGCAGGCGCTGCGGAAGCGGTTCGGTGCGATCCAGCACTACTTGGATTTGACGGACGAGACGCGCGCAGCGTACCAGGCGCTAGGCGAGAGCTTTTTGAGGTACTTGCACGACGAGCGGCTGGCGCAGAGCCGAGGCGACAAAATCGCCCAGAAGCAGCTCAAACAGCACGTCTCGACCCTGTTTCCCGTTGCCTGGAAAGAGTTCCTGGAGTACACGAAGCTGAACGACCGCATTTAGTAGAGAGAAAGATACAATAGATCCCACTTGATGAGAGATGCACGATCTCTCAATTACGCGTCACGTTCCTGGTCGACCGACCGCCGCAGCATCAGCTGAAAGGCGGGGTGTCCCACCTGCAAAAGCGGCACCACTATACTGCCTCTATGTCGATGGCACCGCTCAACCACTCATTCCGTCTTTGCACACCACCATGACGCCGCACGAGTATGCCCGAGTTCATCTCGCTGATATCCATGAGTGGAGAGAGTGGCACGACTGTCGCTGCTTCACCAAGTAGCGCTTGTATTGGAAGAGCGCGCAGCTGCCAACATGTAGGCCAATGCGTTTGCTCTGGGTACGATGTATCCTTCGAAACAAGCTCCCGCAGTTGGGTGCGAAGAGCGGTGCTACTGCCATTAGCGCCGTTTACCTTTTTGGCTGCGTGGCTGGCCAAGCCGTAAGCTCGGTGATGGGATTGAGCTTGTGTGAGGATTCGATTGGTGTGTGGAGTCGTGATCGGGTCGTGCATAGTGCGGGTTGAAGCAGCGGGGATTTTGACCGTGAGACGACATAGTGACGAAAGCTGACTCCATTCCCAAATCTAGAGAGGGCTACTCGTCTCAAAATGGCTAGAACACGACAAAGATCTCTTGAGTCAAGAGATCTTGTTGGGTGTGAAGACTCTTGACAGCAAACCAATATCAGCTCCATTGACTCACGTCAAATCAGTGCGATAAAGCAGCCGTCGCGACCATAACCTGGGACGACGATGCGGCCAACATTGGGCTTTTGCTCGCCATCTAATGCCAACAAAGAAAACGTTGGATGGCTCACAATTCAACAGTCCTATTGGATTTCCTCAAATTCTACTGCATGCAAGTGCAAGCCTACCCTACAGCACGTTGGCGCGGATAAGAGTCCAACGCACATATGTCATGTACACCAGACAGCGTATGCAGTTTGCTTCCCATGTAAAAGAGGACGGGAGGAATTGAGTCATGCTCGTCGTAGTGTATCGATTTCAACTTATAGTACTGGCGAATTCGTTCGCGCCTTAGCTTGGATGGGGACGGGGGAGGAGTCGATCAAATAAATAAAATACTCGGAGAGATTGAGCGTTGCTCACATCTCCATGGGGAAGATCAGCTCGTCGTCGTCAGCTGCTACCGTCACGGCGTTGGTGCGGCCCGTAAACGACGTGGTCGGCGCGTGGTACTGGTTGTACGCTGGCTGGTAGTAGCCACTGTCGTCGTCGTCATCATCGTCCTCTTCTTCCTCGTCCTCGTCTTCGTCGTCACTGTCTTGGAGCCCGTCGAGGCCTCGTCGCATGGCACTCATGAACGACATGGCGACGCCGCCTTTGGAGGAAGAGCCCATGGTCTTGGTCGCTGGCTTGTGAGCGAGCTGTGCAGTGCGCATGTCGTGTACCAACGGTGTCATCAAGGGCGCAGAGTTGCGCTGCGCCAGCGCCGTGGGGCTCTGGAGCGAATGCGCGGTCGCCTGGGGCTGCAGGAACGCTCCGGCTGGCTGCAGGCGGGACAGGAACGAAGCTGGGAACTCGTCCATGTCCATGAAGTCGTCAACAAATGGCTGGCTCATCACTGTGTGGGTTGTCTGTGTAGCTCCTGGCGTGTAAACGAATGACGCTCACCAGGGTCTTGCCTGGACTATCCGGATACAGCGGGCCGTCGGATAGACGCTGCTCGGAGGGAATCACCCAAAAATATAGCCCCTCCCGCCAACGGCAACAGCAACAGCAACCAACAAACACTAGGCTGGACAGTCCAGCGGACTGGCCCCCAGATGGCGCGAGACAGGGTACAAAAGCCAGATTCGAAGGGCCTTCGATACTTGATAAAATCTGGGATGATTGCGATAAAATCTGTGAGCTGTTGAATCTTAAAGCCTCTATAAATAGATGAAACGATGGAATCTGGTGGCATCATAGATTCGGCTGCTGCACCAGGAGTCAAGGCGGTTTCCGTCGCGCATTCACAAACCAAATCGGTTTGGGGCTTGTCTAGCGGGCCAATCGTTGGTCCAGATAGCCTCCACGTCGGTGCAAGGGCACGTGCTCGAATTGTAAGAAGTTAAATATTGGTGACCGCCCAAACCAGGAGTCGCCAATTGGAGTCCAAGTCTCATACCCTTTTCACACGGACCAATCCAATCCAAGGTTGGTGAATCTGTGAGCTGGATTTGGGGTGACGCGAACTGCTGGTGTTCACAGCCAATGTCCATGTTGCAAAGCAATATACTGGGGACTCGTCCTCAGGTGCTCATCCCAAAGACTATGTCTCAGAGGTTGTTCGCACTGGAATGTCATTCTTTGAATCCAACTGGATGCCCGATATCGGAGTTGCAAATCGATTGATAGAGGTTATGGAATGGGAGCTGATAGTCGCTTGAACTTGCGGACGGAAGATGACGCCAGTTGAACTTACACTTAGGGACTTCAATGGCAGCGCCGAAGCGGCGTCTCCGATTGAGGAAACTCTCTGCTAGTTTTGCAGATTGAGGTGACTCCAGGTGGTGGAACCCATCAACGTTCTTCCTGCTTCGCGCATGTTTTGGCATTTCTCGCACGACTTTCTACCAATGCACCGGAATAGTACCTGAAGCCTGTCGAACTGAGGTGCAAGTTCAAATGTTGCCAACGAATCGTCGCAGCTGCCTCCAGTAGAAAGATCCGAAGTTGATGATTCGAAGCCAGGTCCAGAGATTCCAGAACGATTCTACCCAAAGTGCAATCAACATCTCCTTGGACTGTGCTGGCGCTCGAGCCGCCTTAATCGGCGCGCAACGTCCGCAAGTCTAACCCACTCGTCTGGCGCTGAGTCGCGAAGTCGGCGCAGCGCGTCTAGTTCCGTTGACGTTAATTTGTTTTGCGGCTTCCTGCTCTGGTTCTTCATCATCAGTACAACGACTTGCGCCTTTGCCTCGACCGATTCCACGCGCAAGTCCAACTCGCACAACGCTTGGTTACCTGAACCGACACTGGGCTCTTTACAGGATTTAATCTCCTCCCGCAGAATAGTCAGTGTTTGTGCTGTTGGCGCGGCTTGGCCATTACTCTCGCCGGGTTGACCGCTCGAGACGATCTTGACAACTATGGTCTCGCTCACGACGAGCGACTGTTCATGCTGCGCCTCCATGCATTGCCACCGCGCCTTGTCGCCAACGTCGCGTCGTTCTTGGTCTCTGCTGCCATCTGACACCTGTTGAATCGCCGTTTCTGAATCATCGACGGTTAACCCCGGGTCTAAACGGCGCACGACGAGAAGAAATCGGCAGTCGCACGGTTCGCGCTCCTGCGGCGAGAGCTGGATCTGGACCACCGCCGTCTCGCTTGGCTGGATAGTGGTTAGACTGGGGCGCACACGGAATTTGCGCGAGCTCGTGCTCTGGATCTTGATCATTAGGCGGTGTGTGGTGCTGGCGTTGCGCACGCGGACATGTCGAAGGCTCTTGTCGCCGACCGCGAACTCCAGTCCATTCGGGCGGCCGTCGTACGCGATCTCCACCTCCTCGGCTAGTACTCCGCTCATTCTTGCTGGAATGTTTGGGTCGACAGCCTCGACCTTTGGCGTGAAGGAAAACGAAGAAATGGGAAAAACGTCTATACTCCGACGAAATAAAAGAAATGCAAATTTCGACTAAGTATACTTAAACACCGAGACCTTGCCCGGCTGTGTGAGCGTGAGCTGGCGCTGCTCCTCCTCTTTGAACGCCGTCTTCCACTGCTTCTTCTCCTGCCGCCGCTGCTGCTTCTGCTGCTTGGCCGCCTCTTTGCGCGCCTTCTTGTCCTCTCGGCTCTCTTCCCGCATGTTCTTGGGCGCAACAACCGCCGCAGTTTCCTTCACTTTCTCCTTCTCCTTCTTGGCGGCCGCAGCCGACGCCTTGGCGCTTTCAAACGCATCAAGCGGCATGCCCGTCTTTCTGGACAGAACAATCTGCGACTTGTTCCGCGCCGCAAGTGCCAGCGCCTCCTCGTCCAGTGCCGACAACACCACCTTCTTCTTCTTCTTCTTCTTCAGCACGCTATCCTCACGGATCAGCGTCGGATGGTTGTCCAGCGTCGAGTAGGTACTCACGATCGTCTCGCAGTCCCACTGCTCCTCCTCACGCACCACCAGGTAGGCGTTGCGCTCAAACATGGTGCGCAGATGCTCCTCCGTCGCCTCAAGATCTTCATGCAACGCCACGGGGTCCTCTTCGTCGGTCTCGCCGTCGCCTTCCTCGGCGATTCGCTCCTTTTCGCACTCCTCAATGATCTCCTTCAGGCGGTTGCCCGTGCGAAGTGGGTTGCCGAGCTTGCCTTCGTCGTTGAGCAGCTCCTGGCGGACGGCGACAAAGTCTTCCACGATCGACTCGAGCAGCTCGCCTTCCAGCACGACATCACCGCGAATCTCTGGGTCGTCTTCCTCCAGCTCCCCGAGTTGCTCGTCGTCGTACTCCTCCGCGAGCATCTTCTCAAACGCCTCATCCAGCACGCGCTGCTTCTCCGAGCGGTCGGCGCCGGCGTAGCCTTCAATATCAGCGTAGTCGCCGTCGTCTTCCTCATCACCTTCATCGCTAAATTCCTCGTCGTCCTCGTCATCCTCGTCTTCATCATCCGTCAAGTCACCGCGGAACTTGGGGACGCCGCTGGCTGCGGCCATGAGCTTGGCGATGTGTGCGTCATAGTCAAACCCGTCTTCGTCATCGGCGTCCGGGTCTACGGCAGCAGCCTGGACCACAAAGTCGTCGTCCATCTCTTCGAACGCGTCGTCGTTAGTCAGCGCCTCGCGCAAATCCGAGTCCATGGTCTCGGTGGTCAGCGTGATCGCGTCCAGCAGCCGCTCCTGCTCGTCCACGCTGGGCAGCACGTCATCAGGTAGGTCCACTTTGCGCGCGAGGTCCATCTGGCTCGCAAACTCGCCATTCGCCGAGTAGAACCGGCCTTTGCCCATCTCTTTCAAGTGCTGCGTGTAGTCGTAGCCGTCGCGCACCATGCCGTTCTCGTCCACCAAATCCTCGGCCTCGACGCCCCCAAAGCGCACAGTGCGCGTTGGAAATGCTTGCCTCGCCTGTTTCTTAGGCTTTGTCGCTGTCGTCGTCTTTCCGGCGGCGTCGTACGAAATCGGCGCTTTGCCTTCTTCATCCGAGTCTACAAGGTCGGGCATATCGTCGTCGCTATCGTCGTCCTCTTCTTCGTCATCGTACTCACTGTCCTGCTCATCGTCCGAGGCCAGCTCCACCTGCCGCTTGGACGACAGCAACACGTATTTAGACGCGTCCGGGTCGTTGGCCTTGGGATCGCGCTGGCTGCGGTGCACGACGTGGAAGTGCTGCGCCGTCTTCTTGTTGATAAATTGCTTCTTGCGGACCTAAAATACCGTTAAAAAACGGCAGTTAGATGCGGCGGCGCACGGAGGGAAGCGGTGAAACAAAGCACCAGCAACGGTGAGCGGTTGGGGGACCCACCATGGTGACGAGGCGCTTGCTTCCTGCTTGTTCCTGGTAGCTTGGAAGTCAAAAGGTTGCTGTTGTTCTTGGTTGGGAATGATTGGCGCCGTCGTGGGATCACATTCGCGGAACCTACAATTCGAGCTACATTCCCGCGACATTATGAACACATG
Source organism: Pythium dissimile (assembly GCA_023336445.1). Classification (NCBI taxonomy): domain Eukaryota; phylum Oomycota; class Peronosporomycetes; order Pythiales; family Pythiaceae; genus Pythium; species Pythium dissimile. The sequence goes on from JAADWZ010000047.1 coordinate 21,756, forward strand.
TGGCTACATTCTTTGTTCGAAAGGTTGCATTATGCGCGTGTGTGTGATCGCGATTCGCGAACACATTCATTCGAACGGTATCCTCCGTGGCAATGCTCTGATTGCAATAGTCACCAGCTCATGAGCATTTAATGCATTTATATATGTCTCGATACCGTATCGATAATCATCCTGGTTTGTGGACTTGGTGCAGTACGCCTTCGCGTTGGTGGATGCCTCCAGTAACACTGGTGAAAGTAAAAAAGTTGGGTGGCACATTTATTAACTTATGCCTGAACATATGTAGCTTACAACATCCCAGCTGCAGAAAACCCATGGCGTGATGATAACGCATCGCGTGACCAAGAGCGGATATTATGTAGCTTATATCCTGGATGAGAATCTATTGCATCATTATCGACGCGTTCCAAGAGCGTATCACTAGCAACTGGATGACAGATTGTCCAACAGGTGGTCTGGTGTTAAGGTAGGCTAGCTTGGGGCAGATTCTTGTAAGGCCTGTGAGGGGGACACCCGGTACTACTGTACTTCGAAGTAAACTGTTCTGCTCAGCGACGACCTTCTATTTAGTTTAGATACTTTACAGTGCAACAACTAAAAACACACACTCTGACGTACGAGAGTGATTGTTCTACGCCTCCCAACTTGGTGGGAGTCCCAAGCCATCATCGTCTATCTGCGAAAACCTTGGAAATGAAATGAATGCCTATGGCAACACGGCAACCTCCGCGGCGCAGGCACCAGCTATCGACGCTCCGCGACGCTCGACAGGCCACCAGAGTGGACATCTGACTTCTGTGCGGCTCTTCGCGCCACTGACGGACGGACAGCCGCGCTCTCGGTCTCTTGCTTGTTCGGTGACGCTCATTTTGATCACCTTGACTTGTGGTCAGAGACTGATTGATGGGGGGTGACTACGACCTCCCGACCGTATTGTGGTGGCACTCCGAGCCCCTTGATTCTTCATTTTCGACGACGAAGACGAAGAGCGACCCACGCGCTACGCTACAGCTCCTGCCCCCCCCGTAGGATCACACGCCCCCGCCCCCGCCGCAGGATAATGCTCCCTTCGCAGTGTCTGGCTCCGGCTCCGGCCCCGCCCCCGGCGATTCAAATGACCAGACTCAATGTGCGTGAGACGGCGCGCAAGTACGACGAGCTTGTTGCGCATCGTGCAGCCGCACCGACGCCGACACCGGCGCTCTCGACCTCGGCGCTTGAGTTCAAGGTCGAGACGCACGCGCGCCACCACGTGCGCGATGTGCGAAGTTTGTTTGAAGGCCGCCAAGGACCTCTCAATGTTCGTCAGGCCGCGGCCGCGGCCTCAGCGGATGACGCTCCGCGAGCGGCCCGTGTTGGCCGCCGCTTCGACGTCTACGGACGGGTGCTGATCCAGCAGCCCGGAGCGATTGTGCGTTCGGACTCGACTTCGAGTCCAGACGGAGGCGCCGCAACAGAAGTGGTTGCGGGCGCGGCCGCGGTCGCAGATGCAGTTGAGAGCTGCGTTGACACCAACGCAGCTGACTCGGAACGAAGCGATTCAGTTTCCACCGCAATGGACGTCTCGCCAATCGCAGTCGTGCACCAGCACGACGGTTGTAAGGTCACGACGGAAGTAAAAGCGGGAGCCAGGTCCACGTATGAACTTTCCGTGGATGCCGTCATGGTTACGGACCGCAACATCCTCGCTGTGACCGACGATTTCGCGGCCAGCCGTGAGGCGGAACTCGAGCTCGACTTCATGGATTCGTCTCTCCTGGCCGCAGCGTCCATCTCAGTGCCTGTCGAGGCCGCAAGCCCAGCTCCTGCTGAGGGCTTGGCTGCGATTGCGGTTGCGGTTGCGGCCACTGCGTTTGAGCCAGCGCCAGCGCCAGCCGCAACGTCAGTTCCGGTTCCGGTTCCGGTTCAGTCCGTGACCCCGACGCCAGCCCTGGCTTTGGTTTCGGGTTCGACTTTGGCTTCGGCTTCATCTTCGGCCGCGGCCCTAGCTCAGGCTCAGGCCCCAGCTCCAGTTTCAGCCGAGGAAGATTCTTTCAAGAGGGTTGCAGCGTTCGTGACAATTGCGCTGCTGTGTCTCAGCTTTGGCTTTGCGGTGATGTTGCCCACGTCGGCGGACAAGTGTGTTTCATACGTCGCCATTCAAGGTCTCGTGGCCGTCATGACGATGAGCTTTGGGCTTTTCTCCGAGTGGATGTACTGGCTGGTGCCAGTGTTAATGTGGATCGTCTTCTCTGTTGTCCAGTTTGTGCTCAAGACCACTTGTTGGATTGGTTTCGTGGTCCTCCTCCAGTTGTCGACCACTGTGTGCTACTGCGCACGCTGGTCGTTCGCGTTCGCGTGTGCGGTTGGTCGGTTTGAGCACGCAAAGGAGATGAAACCTTTTGAAGACAGCAACACAAAGAGCGACAGTGAGGCTGTGTGCGCATTCAAGATTCGGTACGCGTGTCAGGACGAACACGCGTTCGATTACGACTACGCGGACGAGCCAGAGTACGAGCGTGGGTACGATGAGCCAGTGATTGAGCCAGCACTAGTGCCAGCGCCAGAGCAGGAGGAGGAGGAGGAGCACAGGGTCAGGCTGGAGTACGAGCACGACTCCGTCTTCGACCACGATTTCGACCACGATCTGCCGCCGTTCGACTCGATGCCTGCTGCCAACGTCGTCCCAGAAGCGCAAGTGGTGGTGACAGAGATGCATTCCGATGCACTGTCGCCAACCGGCGACCATCACGAAGCTTTGGGGCAGATTTGCCCCACTGACACGGATGGTCGCAGCGCTTTGGAAGACATGCGTGACGAATTGGTAGCGAGTGTGTCCGACGTCTCGGTGGTTCAGGTTGTGGTTCCAGTGGTGAACATGGCCGAGGTGACCCCAGTGGTCACAGCGGAACCGGTTACTGCAGTCGCGCAACTGACTTCACAGTCAGTGGTTCCATCGGCATCAGTGCTCGTCGCGGTTTCGGTGGACGAAGGAATCCCAGCAGCCGTTGGGCTTGGTGGGGTTTCTCCGGTCCAGTCTCCGGCAGTGGCTCCGGTTGTTCCGGCTACGCTCGTGGCTTCGGAGGACGAAGAGATTCCAGTAGCCGTGGGGGCTGATGCGGTTTCTCTGGTCCAGTCTCCGGCAGTGGCTCCAGTTCGTGCAGCTGTTATGGGTGCTCCGGTGGACCTAGAGAACCCAGCAGCCATGGTGGTTGATGCGGTTTCTCTAATCCAGTCTCTGGTAGTGGCTCCACAGGCAACCTCCACGGAATTAGTCGCACCAGTACCCGCACCAGCAAGCCGTGCTGTGGGGGGTGCTGTCCGACCTCGACGTTCGGTCAGCCATGGGCTTCCTTACAATCGCAACGTGGCCTCGCGGTACCTCAACTACAAGAGCGACTCGTTGGCGTACGAGCGCAACCTGTCGGGCGCCGCGGTGGTGCGTGCCGCCGTGGCTGCTCGGCAGCAAAGCTGATTGTGACATGGTGATACGTATGGCGAGGCCATGAGTAAGGCGTGGGACGGCAGCTGATGGGTGTGTCGTGAGCCTTTCACTGTTTAGTTTTTATGTAGTGTCGTTTCAGAGCAAACAATGTACTACGTAGTTTGAGTATGTATGCAGTCTTTATGAAGGTCGACGGCTCAGTGTTTGATTTTGATTCTGATATCGAGGTGGGTCTGTGCCAGGCCGCGCTGCCCAAATGGTGGTGCTCTGGTGCTGGAAGCACTCTTTGTTTTATTGGGGGGGTTTCACGCACTTTTCGTGGCGTTGACGGCGGAAAAGGCAAGATCACTATCATAGACAGCACACCAGCGATCATTCTAACAGCACTCGTCCTAGTTGGTTGTTTGCGGCTTCTACTTGACATTCCGAACCAGCGAGCGAATCGTCAGATGCGCACCCTCACCAGCCAGGCGGCTCGTGTACTGGATTGCTGCGAACACCACCAAGCCGCCGTAGAGCTAGATCCATCACAACCAGCAGAGCCACACGGAAGAGCGTGTCGTTGGCAACTGCGATGTGCGTATCATTGGAGCCGTCACTGATCCCTAGTTGGAGCCGAAGCCCCAATGAAGATGGGAATGAAAAGACACAGGCCCTCCACTACACGTCCCGAACCATTTCAAAAACACAGCTCGGTCTTATTTAATGCAGCTCAAAATCGAACGCTCCCGTGAGGTTCTTGGCGTGGGCCTCGTAGGCGCGGCTCATCGCGAGCTCAAAGTGGCAGTGCTTGACGGTCGTGTCGCCGTGGCGCACCGCCAGCAGCGCCGCTTCGTTCACCAGACTCGACAGCTGCGCGCCCGAGTGCTGCCCCAGGTGGCCGCACTCCTCGGCGACCACGGCCAAGTCCACGTCGTCGCCCAGCTTCACATTCTTCGTGTGGACACGCAAGATTTCCTCGCGGCCTTTCGTGTCGGGCAGCCCGACGTACACGTGGCGGTCAAAGCGGCCGGGGCGACACAGCGCCGGATCCAGCACCTCGGGCCGGTTAGTCGCCGCGATGACGATCACGCCGTTGGCGTTGCCTTCAAAGCCGTCCATCTCGGTCAGCAGCTGATTGAGCGTCTGCTCGCGCTCGTCGTTCGAGTTGAGTCCGCCGCGCGCCTTGGCCAGCGCGTCGATTTCGTCGATGAAGATGATGCACTGCGGGTGCTGCGCCGCCTGAGTGAACAGATCGCGCACGCGCGCGGCGCCGCGGCCCACCAGCATCTCGACAAAGTCCGACGCCGAGCAGAACAGAAACGCGACGCCAGCCTCAGACGCGACAGCGCGCGCGAGTAGCGTCTTGCCAGTGCCCGAAGGACCGCACAGCAGCACGCCGTTCGGAACCTTGGCGCCGATGGCCTCGTACCGCTCGGGATTCCGCAAGAAATCCACCACTTCCTCTACATAGATGCACCACGAATTCATACGAAAACTCCCACACAACAACGAACAACATTATAATAAAACGCACCGAGCTCGAGCCGCGCCGAGTCGATGCCCGCTACGTCGTCAAACGTGATACGGTTGGCGCTCGTCGCGCGCTTGGACACGCCGGCCTTGCCCGACCCGTCTTTACCCACGCTGTCGCCGCTGCTGAACAGGCCGCGCAGCATGCGGTACGTCAAGCCCAAGTAGCTGTAGTGTAGCGGTGCAGCAGATCCGAGCAATATATCAGCCGCCACAGCACCAAGTAGTCGCTCTCGTTTGCCGCCCCCACGTACATGAATGGGATGAGCGTCATGAGAATTGGCATGAGTCTGCGCGTCGCCGGCGGCCGCAGCGTGCCGAACTCGACGCCGGCGCGCACCAGCGCATCCAGAATGAACGTATGCTCGGTCCGCGGCGGCACCAGCACCCTACAATCACGCACCGACATATTAGTAAGGCACCCGTCATGTCAGCCGCCCGAATCCCAAGCCCACATATCAGCCACGCACTTGTAGCTCTCAGCGCCAGCCTTTCCCTGGACCAGCACAAACTCGCTCGCGAGCAGCACCTTGGCCACTTTGTTCGCCTGCAGGTCCGCGAGGAACGCGCTAAAGAGCCGCCAGGACGGTGCCGGCGCCGCCGCCGCCACCGCCGCGGCCTGCGCTCCCTTGGCCGCTGCCCACGACGCCAGCAGCTCCCTCAGGCCCTGCGCGCCTTTGCGCAGCACGACGAGCACGCCCAGCGCCAGCAGCACGCGGCGCGGGGTCACGGTCCGCATTTTTTTTACGGGGTGGGGCTGGTTGTTGGGAAAAAGTGAGGAGCTGCGCTTGCATTACGTCAACATTCCAAAACAGGAGGTTCAAGTTGGACCACCAAATCAAAAGTGGGTTGGGTTGATACTGGGAAATTGGATGCAGCAATTCATAAAGTTTAAAGTTGGAAAGTGAAATATGTGTGCGATACTTGAAAATATGGATTTTCACGACTCACTTTTTTGCTTTTTTACGGGTAAATTGCAAAACGTGATACAAATAGCAAATTTGCGCAAAAGATGATACAATGTGCACAGCCAGGTGCTCTATGGGTAGGATTGCACGTGGCAAACAGGGACACACCTTCGGTTGAACACGACCACGAGCCGGAGGTGCTATCTTTATGACCGCCTCCGAGGATCAGTGGTGGATGGCGGCTATAAGGCTTTCGTGCAGGAGAGGGCCGGTGAGCGCATGGCTGCGAGAGGTCAAGCCACGCCAAAAACCTCCCGTCAAGTGCACTTCTATTGAGCCTTTTTATGTGCTTGTATCACCTTTTGCGCAAACTCTCTATTTGTGTCACATTTTGCACTTTACCCTTTTTTATTAGTGTCTTGGTGGCTATCGCACCAGGCTGGCGATGTGGGCTTCGACGTTCTACAGGAGCCAAAAGGCATTTTTCATGTGAGTCGACTTTCCGTTGGTGGAGTTTACGTGTTGGCAAAAAGCCAACTGATAGACCGCAAAATGCACGGTACCTCCATGAGCTTCGAGCGGTCAAACTCGAAGCGGAACGGATACGCGAGCTTGTTGAGCAGCAGCAGCTCGTCGCGCAGCTCGCCCACCGTCCACCCCGCAGACTTCGCCACGAGCTCGTCCAGCGCAGCGGCCATTCGTGTCTGTATTGACACACAAACCTGGTTTGAGACCCAACCATACGCCCAAGCAAACTTCCCTCCACCCTTCCACGCACCTCGTCGTAGATAAACTCGCGCGACTCTTCTTCTTCTTCCACCGGCTCGTCCTCCGCGGACGACGCCACGACGTCAGTTGCAGCAGCAGCTGCGTCCTCATTTGGTAATGCTGCAGGCGCCACAGCGCTGGCCTTCTCTGCTTCCGCCACTGGCGACGCGGCCGCATCGGTCACGTCCTCGCCAGTTTCCTCGGTTTCCGCCGTCGGGCCATCGCCATGCGCCGAGCCAAACACCGCCTCCGTGAGCAATTCCTCCGCATACCGCCGGCCGAAGCACTTGACGGCGAGACCGCGGTCCTTGTTGATATGGTCGAGCACCTGGTCGATGCCTTCGCAGGCCGTTGGCTCGCTGGTCTCGTCCGCGGCGGCTGGGGCTACAAACCGCATGACGGTCGCCGTCGCTGTCGCCGTCCCGTCGCCCGTCACGTCCACCAATTCTTCCCGCGTCCAGCCTTCGTCCGCCAAGATCGGCCACACCAGATTGTCGAAAAACTCCAACTGGATCTGGCACTTGGACTTCGGCGTCTGCGCTGCCGACACCTTCTGTGCAGCACCAGGCGCTGAGCCTTGCGGGCGCTGGTTTCGAACCGATCCTTTCAACGTCTCGTCCGTGAGCTCATGGACGTAGCCAGGCGCAATGTTCTTGTCGTAGCCGCCGAGAAAGTACTTGACGTTGTACGTGCCATCGTCGTTGCGCTGCATCACTTTACCGGCGCCGCCCAGCTTGTTCATGCCTGGGAACGTGCGCGCTTGCACAAACACATTCTCGCCTTGCTCAAAGAGCTGCACATCCGCCTCCACCGATCCATTCGCGTCCGGCTCTTCCGCACAGTCGGTTGCATCCACCGCCTCGAGGTCGCCGCTCGCTGCCGTCGTCGACTCGAACCACTGGGTCTCTTCTCCGCCGTCTGAAGCCGCCCGAGCCTCCGTGGTAAGGCCACCATCGATACCCTCGCCTTCTTCGGTCTTCAGCATCATTGCGTCGCTACTAGGGTCCGCTTCTGGTACTCGGATCCCTTTCAGCCGGTCGCTCGTTCGCGACGGCGGCTTGGTCGCGGCGGTCGACGACTTGGCCTTGGCCGCCGACGACCGCCGTGCCGAGAACGCCGAGTCGGGCACTTCGCTGTACAGCGCCGGGTTCGTGTGCAGTCGCTTGGTAATTTCGCGGCACTTGGCAAACAAATCGTACCCTTGGTGCTTGCGGAACCGATGGGCAAACGACAAAATGTTGTCCTTCATAACTCCTGCGGCCTGCGCAATGTGGCGCGTCGCGCTGAGCTTGGGGTTGAACATGTTAGCGTTGCGCACGATCAGCTGCACGTCGTCGAGAAACTGCTCAAAGCACGTGTAGTCGCCGTCGTTGAGCCGCTCGCGCATGGTGCTCAGGTCCATCGGGTGCTTGACGATCAGGTAATAGTCGGGCACCGCCTGTGGGTCCACCGGGTGGAAGAATGGTGCGTAGCTGCGCTGCCCCGCGCAATAGTCGAGTACTTGGCCCAGAAAAATGCGCATTTCGCGCAGGCAGTGGAAGTCGTGCTCGCGGATCCGCTCGAGCTCTTCCACGGTCGGCTCGCGTTTCGCCTTCTTGGCCACGGGCGCCAGCGGCAGCACGGGCAACGCCTCGTCGCAGCGTCGCTTCTTCTTCTTGGGCAGCGGCGCCGCGCCCATCGCGGCAAACGCCTGCTCAAAGTGCTCTTTCCGCTGTGAAGCCGAGACACTCGCCAGCTGCCACGTGATCGACGAACGCTGCACCGTGCGGTCGTGTGTAAACATACCCAGCAACGACGCCGGCAAATCGGTCAACACCGTGCTGGACGTGGTCGCCAAAAACAAAATCGGCAGATTCGCCTTGATCTGCATGCCCAATAGCATCATCTGGAGCGCCACGTGCATCGACTCGGGCGTGTTCTCCCACCACAAATCCGCCTGCGGGAGGTACACCACGCACGGCAGACACTTCTGCGCCTCGTTCAGCCGGTGGATGAGCGCTTCCTCGGCGTTGTGCGTGTGGATGTCGGCCACGAGCGACGGGTAGTCGAGCGAAAAGTGCGTCAGTCCTTCCATGGCGTGCAGCAGCGCGGCGGCGACGTAGTCCTGGCCCATCCCGGACACGCCCGTGACCAGCACTCGCGGGAAGCCGACGAGTTGCGGCAGCATGTACATCTGGCGAGCCTGTCGCTGCTGGTTTTTGGCTCGTTTGGCCTGCAGCAGCGTCTCCATCTTGGTCGAGTCTTTGCACTCGGGGCAAAACCACTCGGAGCTGCGTTCACTGGGGCGACCATGGTCCAGCGGCAAGCAGCTCGCGTGGAACGCGCCCGGACACGCGTCGCAGCAGAGCAGCTCGCCGTCGTCGCCGTGGCACACGTCGCAGTCGTCGTGGTTCATCACCGCATAAATATCGTCGTCGTCGTTCTCGTCGTCGTTCTCGTCGTCGTTCTCGTCTTTGAGCGCACGGACCGAGCTCGGTGCGGGAAGCACCCATGGCGACAACGCGTCTGGCTTGGACAGCGCCTCCAGGGCGCGTGGATCGATAGGGAACAGCGGAAACTGCTGCGCGATCTTAGCGAGGATCGCACTCAACGGTCGGTGGAGCAGCGTCTTGACGCCTCGCGGCAGCGGAGCTGCAAACGAACTGACCGTGCGGTGCGACGCCGGCGTGATCTTGTGCATCGCCTTGGTAAAGTCCCCTCGCGAGACCACGATCTTGTCCAGCTGGATCAACAGCTTCTCTTCGCTGCCGTACACTTGCGGATAGACGCGTCGCAGCGAGCACAGCGCCGCCTCGGCACACAGCGCCTTCAAGTCGGCACCGCAGTAGCCCACCGTGCGCTGCGCGATTTCCTGGACAAACGCCTCCGAAAGCGGCGGATTCCACTTTTTCGTGTGGATCTCCAGCATCCGCTTGCGCTCGCCGACGTTCGGCAGCTTGAAGCCAAGCTCGCGATCGAATCGGCCCGGGCGTCGCAGCGCCGGGTCGATTGCGTCGAGCCGGTTGGTCGCGCCGATCACGACCACGCGCCCGCGCGCGTCCATGCCGTCCATCAGCGCCAGCAGTGTCGAGACGATCGACGCGTGGATCTGGTCCTGCTTGGCGCTGCGCACTGGCGCGAGCCCGTCGATCTCGTCAAAGAAAATGATCGACGGCTGGTTGCGCTTGGCCTCTTCAAACAGCAGGCGCAGCTGCCGCTCGGCCTCGCCCACCCATTTGCTAAGACAGTCGGCGCCCTTGCGCATGTAAAACGTCACGTTTCGCGGCTTTTTCGGCGCGAGCACCTCACTCGCGTCTAGCGAGATCTGGGTCGCAGGCGAATCGTCGTCGATCGTGCACGAGTTGGCGAGCGCGCTCGCCAGAAGCGTCTTGCCCGTGCCCGGTGGGCCGTAAAACAACACACCCGACGGCGGCGTCACATTGTACTTTTCGTAGAATTCCGGATACAGCAGCGGCAGCATCACCATCTCTTTCAGCGCCTCAATGTGCTTTTCCAGCCCGCCCACACACTCCCACGTAATGCTCCGATCCACTTCCACGGGCGAAATGTCGGCGCGTTTGCGGTCGCCCGACGCCGACGCCTTGCGCTTGCCGCCCCCACCACCACCGGCTCGCATGCCGCCTTGGTCCGAGTCGTAGTACTTGAACATGTCGTCCGACGAGCCGGACGACGACGACGACGACGACGACAACCGTCGCCGCCGGCCATTGCTGTTGCTGCTGCGCCGCTTGCGGCTGCTTTTACTGCTTGCACGCCGCCCCGACGACGACGAGTGATGGTTTGGTCCACGCTGAGACGACGCACGGGTTGACTGCCGCTTGGCATAGTCGGCATAGGCATGGAGCGTCGACGCGTCGGCCGACAGCGACGCCACATCATTGCCTGCACGCTGCACTTTGGACCGATCGCGCAGCGAATACCGCGGTCCGCCGCCGTTCGAGCTCGCTGTCGCCGCGGTCTGCTGCGAGGTGAGCTGCAAGGCCCGCAGCTCTTCTCGCGCGCGCCGGCGTCGCTCGCGGTCCCGCGCGATCGCGTCGCGCTCTCGCTCTCGTGTGCGTTCTCGCTCGCGCTGGAACTTGCGCTGCCGCTCGCGCTCGCGGTCGTCGGTGCGCGATTTCGTGGCACGCGGCGCGGCGTGCTCGTCGTGCATGTCCGCGATGCCGCGCTGGCGCAGATAGTACCGACGCGCGTCGGTGCCTTCGTCCTCCTCTTCGTCCTCGTCCTCGTCCGCTTGGTCCTCCATGCGCTCCGTCTTGATCCGGCGCCGACGGTCCCGGCTATGTACCATCGGCTTTTGCAAGCGCACGGGCGACAGCGAGTCGCGCTGGCGCAGCGCGTAGCGTGTAGACCGCGTGGGGCGCGGCGGCTCCTCTCCCTCCTCCTCCTCCTCCTCCTCCTCCAGCGCTTGGACGGCGGCGACGGCCGCAGCGGCCTCGGCGGCTTCGACGCGCTCCTGCTCTTCGATGCGGCGCTGGATCTGTTCGATGTCCGACTCATCGGTCGCGTAATCCATCTCGTCCACTTCGTTGTCGTTGTCGTCATCATCGACGTCGTCGTCGTCATTGCTGTTTAGACGCCGCCGTTTAGTCCGCGATCGAGCGCGCTGCGCAGCTGACAAAAGTGACGCGCCGCCGGATCCAGATCCTGATCCAGAACGACGACGCGTCGAGATCTTCTTCGGGCGGCCGCGTCGACGTTGCGCTGGCGGCGCGGCATGCTCCGCTTCGAAGCCGCGCATGGGTCTAAACACGTCGTCGTAGAGATTTTGATCAAAGCGCGCGGGTTTCTTCATGGCGCCGCGCGCGCGGAACGAATAACGGCCGCGGTTCTCCTCCTCCTCCTCCTCCTCCTCCTCTTCGTCCTCTTCGTCGTCCTCCTCCTCTCCGTGGTCCTCCTCCTGGTCCGCTGTGTCGTTATCGCCGTCGTCGTCGTCGCCCTCCTCCTCCACCTCCTCCTCTCCCTCTTCCTCCCCGCTGCTGCCGCGCATGGTTAGACGCGAGGGCGCCACGCGGTTGCTGCGGCGTCGCGACAAACGCGGGTCCTGCGGCGACGACTCGTCCGTATCAATCTTTTCTTCTTCTTCAGCGCGCATGCCGTCCTGGGTTAGACCACGCCACCAAGCCAACAAGTTAGACGATGGACTAACCAGAGACTGAAAAGAAATCCCATGAGCCGTAGTACCGAGTAGCGCCTCGAGACCCGCAACGACGAGCGAAGGCGTGACCGCGGGTGCAGTGACGAGCTGGGCGACGGGGTTTCGGCGACTGCAGCACCATATACACGCACGTGGTTAGGCATCAGATAGACCTGACGTGAGATGGGTCTAACTCTGAAGGACACGCACCGCTGCCGATCGCCTCCAAGATGCTCATTTGAGGTTTCCTTTCACTCGTGCGCTTCCGCGCCAAACAAACACCTGCGTTGCCCGCCAAAAACCCACCACGGGTCTGAACCCGCCTTGATCGAACAATCAGCGAAATATATACCCACCCGTTTTCAACTTTTCTCACATTTGGCCAAGCCAACCCGAAATATTAGGAATTCTGCTTCAGGAAACCGTAGCCATCTTAAACATCCCTTACATCAGTATATAAACCACGAAATCAACATCCAATTTTTTGGGCTTTTCAAATGGGTTATTGGGTGCTTTGCACTCCCCAGCAGCTCATTCCGGATGGCCAATAGCGCCATCCATCTCTTGTCGTCCGCCGCCTCCGCCGCCACCGCCATGAGCTCCACGCGCCGCGTACGCTCGACTACCAGCAATCCGCTGCAGCCAGCCAAGCCGCGGACGAGCGTGCGCCGCTCAGGCGCGTCATCCCATGGCATCATCACCGCCTCAGCCAGTGGCGTCTCGTCCTCCTCTTCCTCCACCGGTGGTGCGGACGATGCCGCCGCACCGCGCGCCTCCAAGCTGCGCGCCAACCGCGAGCGCCGCCGCCGCCAACTCTCCGTGGACGAAGACGATCTGGACAACAAGTTTAGCAATCTGTCCGTCTCGGCGCCCAGCTTCACGCCCGCAGCGATGCGCCCACCGGGCGGCTCGTCAAGTGTGGCGGCGCCGACGGCGTCGTGGCTCGCCAAGACCAAGCCGCCGCAGCGCCGTGTGCCGCCCGCGCACCAGCGGCAGCAGCTGCAACAGCAGCAGCGCTCGGACTCGCAATCGCAAACGCAGCCCATCCATCAACCGTCGACGCCCGTTCCCAAAGCCCCGACACCCATGAGTCAGTGGTCTTCTTCGACCGCCGCAGCGGCTGCGAACGGCACTGCGCGATCGCTCAAAAAGACGTCCGTGGAGCCATCGAGCCTGATCACGACCACGCGCGGCTCGGCGCCAGCACCCGCCGCGTCGACGACCGCGTCCACTGCCGCCTCTGACCGGCGTCCGCGACGACAACGCATCGGCTCACTGGGCTTTGCTCGTTCGGGCTTGGCGATGAACCGGCGCACGCCGCAAGCGTCTCCTTCGACCCCCGCATCGTCCGGTAGCGCCAGCTTCAGCTCGTCTTTCCAATTGGGCAGTTCCACTGCACCACCGTCTTCTACTTCTGATACCACGCGTGGTGGGTCCGAGCCCACGCCCAGTCCGCAGCGCAAGCGCAGCGACAGCGTGGGCTCGGAAGGCGACTACTCGAGCGACGACGAAGTGTACCCCGACGCGACGGCCCCGTCCACTGCGCACGCGCCGAGCGCGTTTCCGGAGCGGCTCATGCTGCTGAGTCAGCAGAAAAAAGTACCCATGAGTGTCGTCAGTCGCGACGCCGTGATCGACACAGTTTTCGCGGCGTTGTTTGCCAAAAAGGACGCAGGAGCGCGCGGCGGCGAAAGCGCCAAGCGGTTCAGCGCGTTCGGTGACGACACCTCCGGCACCGAGACCGACGAGCCCAACGAAGAGTTTGTCAAGCGCGGGCTCGCGGCCTCGCTCTTCAAAGACAGCTTGAGCGGCATGACGCTCCCGTTTGAGCGCCGCGGCCGCGGCATGACCGACCAGGAAGCCGTCGAGCGCTTCATCACGGCACCGTTCATCCACACGCTGGTCAACGACATGCGCTTCGAAGACTTCCGCACCGCGAGCTCACGCATCGACATTGTCCGCGCGATCCACAAGAGCTGTCCGACCAAGCGCATCCACATTGCGCGCGCGCTGGCCGACGCTGCAACGCTGCGGCTGCAGTACGTGCAGGCGCTAGTCGCGACGGCGCAGGAGCTGGAGATCGAGAAGCAGCGCGTCATGGTCAAGCACACCAATGACCACAGCCACGGGTTCACAGATCTGCTGCGGTACGCGATCGAGCACATTGGCGAAAGTGTCAACGGCATCACGGGCGAATCGGCCGACGAATCGCTGATCAGCCAGCGCGAGGTCGACGAGATCGTGCGCAACTACCTCGTCGCGCTCGTGTCGCTCTGGAAGACGCACTGGTTCGACCCCGCCGGCTCGGACGACGAAGAGCTCATCAGCTGCGCCGGCCAGTTTGTCGCCTACGTCCCGCACGTCGCGGTGGATCTGCTGCGGCGACTGGTGACCCACTGGCCGTCGCGGTACCCGGCGATGGAGGTAATTGCGATCCGCATGCTGGCGCGCGTGGTCATGACGAGTCCTCCTCTCCACACCTTGGAAGACGCGCCGCAGCTGCCGTTCCAGATCTTCTCGCGACTGGCCAAGAGCGTGCGTAGCCCCAGCACCACCGTGGCGCAGGAGGCGCTGGCGTTCACCGGCTGCCAGTTCTCGATGGTCCACTTTCTCGGCCAATACGACGACATCTACCACACGGTGAGCGCGGCCTTCCACCGCAACGCGCGCGAGCACTGGAGCGAAGCCATCCGAACCACGTCGGAGGGCCACTTTGACCGCGCGTTGGACTTTGCGCCGTGAAACCAAACCACGACCACTAGCAAAAAAAATTGTCCGACGAAAATGCCGAAATGCCCGACACGCGAACAACACGCAGATTCCAACAAAATGATTCAGCCGCACAGGCGAGGCAGCCGACCACCAAGTAAACAACACCAAGACGAAAGAGGCTGGAGTAGGCGATAGAAACGTAGTTTGAGAGAACGAAAGGCAGACTAGTCGTGTTTGCCGCTGCAGCTGCTAAAGTCGAAGCCGCACGCCATAGAGATCACGAGATAGAGGATAAACTGCTCACCACAGTATAAAATGAGTGCTCTCAAAGCGGGCATCCACTACAAAGACACGAAGGAAATAAAAGTTCCGTACCAGGCCGACAAACACGAGCAGGATCCAGAGCTTGACGTTGCGCCGCCACATCGTCTTGCGCAGCTGCACGGTCGAGCGCCCAAACTTGACCGACTGGCGGTTGAGCTTGTCGGTGCGGTCCACGAGCAGCTCAAACTTCTCGCCACGATCCAGCACTTTCTCTGGAGCACCCAATCCGTGTACAGTAGGAACAGTATCAGCGAGGAGCTCTTGTCGTAGATAAGAAAGAGAAAAGAAGAAGAAAACGCACCAATGTTCTCGACCATGGACTCCTTCACGTCATCGAGCTGCTGCTGCACGCGCGTGAGCGAGTCCGCGTCCGGATGGGCGTTGTAGGATTCCTAAATAAAATCCCCACAAAAAAGCAACCAGATTAGTCCACCTGCTGAGGAAGATGGCCAAAGCGGTGGTGGTGATGGTAGTTGCGTTTCGCACCATTTGCCGACGGATCACGTGCTTGAACTCGTCGTTCATGGCAAAGGCAATGGCTGTCTGACCACGCATGCCGTACATGGCGCGAAACTGCTTCTTCATGTCCTCGAGGAATAGGAACGATACGCGGCGCTTGAGGTCGTCGTCGGCCATGCACAGGTACGTGATTTGGTCCTCCACAATGTAGTGGAACACATGCCTAACCACGACCACACGTAAGTCGTTTGGTTGGTTAGTTTCAGACGCGTAGGTCGGAAGAGGGAAAGTCTTACTTGTCGTAGACGTAGGACATGCGGCTGTCCGTGGACGGGATCTTGGCTAGTAGCACGCGCGTGACCGTGGGGAAGTTGCCCGATGACGCGGTGTACTCGGCGAGCACCGACTTCTCGCGCGCGACTAATGCATAGACCTAACGTATACGCGAGACGGTCGGATAGACTGGTAGGTTAGACGCCAGGGGCGCCATGTACTATGGCGAGAGGAGGGAGAACTCACAATCGGCATGGAGAACAGATCGCGCGGAACTTGAAGCCGAGGTGTTCTCCGATGATGATGGAGAAGAAGGAAAAAAAAGAGAAAGACAGACAGTGGCTGGATCCCGAATAGAACAGGGCTCTATCCCTTGTTGAAATACATGCGGGTCATACTCGGGACAAATTGTCCCAACGTAACCCAAGAGGGTACAATTCTGAACATTTCCAAAACAAGGTTGATTGAGCACACACATGGAAAATTGAAAATTTCGATTCGAAAAAGAAGGAATCGGCAAGCATGGCGACGAGGCGGTTTCTGCTCAAATGCCTGGCTACGCGCTTGATATTCTCGTTGCTAACCACAGCTTGACAATCGTGACGTAGCCGCTCGTGCATGTGGTATCTCTGGAACCCGTGTCCACAACTGCCAACGCATCACCGATTTTGGCACGAAAGATGAAGTGGAGCGGGGTAGTACCCCGTCATTATCATCGAGGTCCGAGCTCTTTCTCGAGTCGTGAGCACCTCATCGTCGCGACGCAGCTCAAGCGCTAGTTGGTCATCGTCATTGTCGTGCGTGACACCAATGTACACCTCAAACACGCCGTCCGTCGCGAAGCGGATGCAGCCGTCAGCGGCAAACTCAAAGACCGAAGTGTCGTCGTCCGCTTTGGTGTTCCACACCCGCGTCTCACCCGGCATGTACGCCTTGTCTGAAGTTACGGCCTGAGCAAACACTGGCCTCTGCATCGGCGCCTTGGTCGTGAGCGTTCCTTCCACATCACGCACGCGAGCAGCGAGCAAATCGACGCGGTCCATGGGCACTTCGTTCAAGCGAAAGGTGTACTGGATGGCAATATCCACACACTACAGCGACGTCGCCAGGGTCAGCGAGCGGCCGCTCAGCTTTCCAATCGTGAACGTCGCGCGGTTTGCTGGTGTCTTCTTGCTTGCACAGGTCCAGACAGCGAGCAAACCACTACAGAACACAATTCGTGTACAGAATCAGATGCGCCCGGCAGGTCTAAACGAGTGAAAGAAATAGAAACTTGGCGTAGTGCCCAGGCCGGCGTGGGTTAGGCAGTTCTGGCGAGTAACGACGTCTTCCACGCGAGCAGGTCAGTCGCCTACTGTATGTAGATAGATAGCAAGTGTTGGCGGATGTGGTCCTCTCAAGTCGAGCAGTGGAAGACGACCACTGCTTCTTGGCCTCGCAGTCTTCCACCCACAGAACCAACTTGGTCTCGTCTGTCACGCACAATTCGTAGCAGAAGCCGCTCAATTTGCCCGCCACAGTCGTCAGCAGCGTCGTTCCGGCGTAGCTAGTTGCTGCCATTGTCGATGCCTGGAGAGGGTCCAAATGGGCATGAACTGACGAATCGACGAGTGAGGGCACTGGTATTCTCCACCACAATGAAGAAGAGACTTGGACGGGCTTGGAAGAAATCAAGTATATATTATGAACGGTACAAAACTTTAGGTTGTAGGCAGAATATCATAAATTGATCCACGCGAGCATGCGAATTTAGAGAGGTGGATAGATCTGCTTCCACCAATCGAGCCTAACAGACCCTGAAGGGGAGAAGCTTCTGATTGATGACCATTGACGTGGTCACCATGAGTGTGATAAATGCAAAGCTCACGAGACCGAGCGAGTCCTCGCGCTCGAGACAAAGTAATTCGAAAGAACTGTTGCAACGGGTTCAAAAGACACATTTTCTAATTTAGACTGAGAAAAATGATCCGAAAGTCGACGGCTCCTCGCCGCCTTGGCCGACGACCACCGAGGGTGTACCTGCCGCGACGCGGCGGATGGTGGGACAGGCCTCCAGTTGGCGGAGATATGCCGCCAAGGTCTCCACTAAAAACGCCTCGCGATCGTCGCTCAGGTTCCCATCACCAGATGATGGCACAGACGGAGGCGCCGCGCTGGTCGCCTCCCGCCGCGATGCCGTGCGGCCGACAGTGTGGAGCGCCAGCACCGTGAGCAGCTGCTGGAACTTTTCGAACGAGATAATCTCGGTGTGCGCGTGGCCGCTGATCCAGTTGACGGCCTCGTACAGCTGGTGGAGCGTCGGCATGGGGAAATACTGCGGTACGAGGAAAAAGTCGAGCGCGAACTGGCTAAGCCCGCGGAATGTGAGCATCTTGAGCTGCTTGTTGGGCTCCTGGCCGGTGTAGTAGCGGTGTAGACGCTGGACGGCGTGGCGGTTCTGCATCAGCAGCTTCTGGATTTTCTCGGAGGCGGCTACTTCCAGATCCAACTCTTTGCACTCGCGGATCACGGTGAGCAGCTTGCCGCCGAGCCGCACAGTCAGCGGCAGCACGAACGAGGTGAGGAACCACTCTTCGCCGTCGTCTATCTCGAGCGGCTGCTGGCTCTGGTGCTCGGCCTGCTCCTCGGCGAGCGCGACCATGCGCTCGCGCACGATCTGCATCGCGGCGACAAAGCCGACGACTCCCAACTGGCTCTCACTGGAGGCCCCAGCTGCGGCCGCCTGGCGGTGCTGTGGGCTGCGGGCAAGCGATGCGTGCGAGCCTGCAAAGGACCCGCTCGCGTGGAGACTGTGCGACTGGGACAGCTCGACGGCCTCGACGCGCGTCGCCTGTGCAAATATGAGGTCGACCACGTGGAGTTTGAGTGTTTGGGCGAGGGGAGACGCGTGGAGACTGCCGTGACTGGTGCTGTGGACGGTGGCGGTGGTAGCGACGCCGCCACCAAACGACGACGGGAGAATCCCGGCGTCGCGCAGCACAGTGCGGAATTGGCTCTTGCTCAGCCCGCTGGGCTGCTGTTGCACCGGGTCGACCAGCGCCACGTAGTAGTGGAACAGACAGTTAAAGAACCGCTTCTCGATCGAGAGCTGCAGGTCGCGCACGCCGTGGAGCCGTAGGTAGGTACTGAGAAAGATGTCAAGTGACGGCTCGCGCTGGCAGATAAGCTCCATCTTGTCTTCGTCTTGGCGGGCCGTGGCGCCGACCACTCCGCCAGAAGAGCCCGAGGAGCCTTTGATCTTGATCATCATGGACTGTTTCTTGCGGCGAATGAACGAGGAGCGCGGCAGCAGCTGCTGCAGCTTGGCCTGCTCTTCCTTTTTGCGGATGTCGTCGCGTCGCCGTCGAAGCTCCGTTTTGTAGGCCTCGATTGCCGCCTGCTGCGCTACGATCTGGCGCTGCTTGTCGGCGGCGAGCGCCCTCGCCAGCGCAGACCGCGACGCCTCCAGTTCGTCCCAAATTTTAGTCGCCTGCTGCGACGCCTGCGCCGCCGATGCGCTCTGAAGTTGCTGCACGGCGTCCGGCTCCTCCCATTGGGACTGGCCCGTGCGCATGTTCTTGTAGTAGATGGCTTTGCTGGTCGGATCCTGGACCGCCGTCCACTCGGACTCCTTGCCCGTGACCACGCACACGGTCTGCCGCTTCTTCTTGACCCACACGTAGTCACCGTTCTCGTCGTCGTCGTTCTGTTGTTGTTTGCGCTGCTGGTGTTGCTGCTCCTTGGACTCGAGCAGCTCCAGCAGCTTTGGCTGGAACCCGTCGGGCACTTCCCACTGGCACTTGCCCGAGAGGTTGTTGTAGTAAAACGGCTGCGAGCTGGTGCTGTCCCAGCACTCGATCCACCCGTTCTCGGTCGCTCCGGCTGCACTTGGCCCACTGCCAATGGCAGTGTTATTCTCTGAGCCAACGCTGATCCCACCGACTGCGTTTGCTGGCGCGAACCAGGCGTTGGCGTCGGTCAGATCCTGCTCGGCCTTGGCCAGCAGCTCGACGCAACGCTGGTGGTTGTTGGCCACGGCGAGGTCCCGAGGCGTCATACCCTTGGCGTTCTGAATGAACGGGTCGGCGCCGTAGCGCAGCAAGATCGTGAGCGACGCGTGGCTGCCGTTGCACGCAGCCGCGTGGATCGGTCGGTCGCCGCGCTGGTCCTCCTGCTCGAGCATCCACGACCGCGTCTGGTGATTCCACGAGCAGAGGAACTCAACGCAGACCGACCGGTCGCGCGCGCAGGCCACAAACAGCGGCGTGCGGCCCAGCTTGTCGCCCTGCTGGAGGTCGTCGCCGTACGAGAGCAGCAGCTCGAGGCACTCGCGCGTCTTGGCGATATGCGACGGCTTGAACCCTTTGACGTTGCGGCCGTGCGGGTCCGCGCCGGCGTCCAGCAGGTGCTGCAGACACTCGTGCCAGCCGAAGAAGCAGCACACGTGGACGGGTGTATCCAGCTGCTTGTCCGCCAGGTCGCGCCACTCGGCGCGCCGGCGCAGCAGCAGCGCGCAGCAGTCGATGCGGTTGGCCGCGCACGAGTAGAACAGCGGCGTACGCCGCTTCTTGTCCAAGTAGTACGGGCGGATCGACTCTGCCTTTGAAACGGCAGCCACGTCACCACCACCATCACCGTCAGTAGTCGTACCGGGCGTTTCGGCTGCGAACGCTGGGTCGTCCGACAGCAAAGCCAAACAGGCCACGTGGCCCGAGTATGCGGCGCAGTGGAGTGGTGGCATCTCGCTGTTGGTCAGACACTTGGAGCAGACGGCAGTCGTAGAGATGGAGGCAGCTGCGTCGGGCAGAGGTGCGAGGGCGATCCGGCTGGTGTGAAGCGGCTTGGTGGTGGGTGGCTGGCTCAGCTGCTGGTGCTTGTCCAAGTGCTTAGCGGCCAGTGAGCTCAAGTGCGAGTGCGACTCGATGCGGTACATCTTTGGCGGAGCCAGCTCGCCACCTACTTCCTCCATTGCCACGGGCAGCGCTGCGTTTTTTGACCGGCTACGCGACGAACTCTTGTGGTGGCTGGAGCGGTGCGGCTTGTGGCGCGTGCCGCGGCGCTCGCTGTCAGCCACCGCCGCCGCCGGCTCCTGCTCCTGCTCGTGCTGGTGCGATGGCCTGGTCGCACTGTGGTTGCTGCCACCTTCGGCCCCGTCGTCTTCGTCGTCCTCGTCGTCCTCGCCGTCGGCCACTTTGCCGTCGATAAGCTGGTCGTTGAAGAGCTGTTCGGTGGAGATGTCGTCCGAGAGCGGCAGCGTCGCGCGCTTCGACGCTGGCCCGGCTATGCCCACTGCGTCGCTCTCCACTACGGGCGTCGGCGCCGCATTGTCGATGTACACCTTGGCGGAGACGCGCTTGCTCACATGCATGGTCCCTGCAAGGGATCGCGGGTCGCTTGGCCCAAGTAGCTTTTCTTTTTTAAGGTGCAACGACGGAACTCCAAAAACAATTCAAATCAAAAACTACTGGTATTACTTCAACGTAGAGAGACGCAAAAAAAGCACACTCAAACAGGGCGACAACATGGCTACACTACAAACACGACGAAAGAGGCTATTCGTTCTAGCTCCGCCCCTAGTCTAGCTGCTCTTGGGCTTGGCTGGTGGTGATGTCGTCGCCGGCGCCTTCGCAGTCGCCTTTGCAGCCGACGGGATGCCGACGGTCTTGCCTGAGCTCGGAGATGGTGACGCGCGACCTGGAGCTAGCGGCACCACCAGCGCTGGCTTTACACCTGTGGTGGGGGCCGACCAGACTGGCTTCGCGCCAGCGGCAGGCGTTGCCGCGGTCGGCTTGGCGTTGCCCAGCGACGGCTTGACGAGGGATCCGCCCGCAACTGGCGCCAGGCCGGACGCTGGGTTCGTGGTCACTTTACCAGGACCCGAGCTGGAGCTGTTGCCGGCGGGCTGAGGCGCTTTTAGCGTCGTTGGTGCGGGCGAGGGGGACGCCTTGAAGGTCAGTGTGACCTTGGGCTCGAGCGTCGTGACCTTGGGCGTTGGCGCCGGCGCCGAGCCCGACGCTGCTGGCGTTGGCTTGGAAACAGTTGACGCAGCTGGCGTGGGTTTAGGAGCAGAGGAAGCTGCTGGTGTTGGCTTGGGAGTGGTCGTCACCGCCGGTGTTGGTTTGGGGGTGATTGTGGCTGCTGGCGTTGGCTTGGGCGTCGGTTCTGGCGTCGGTTCTGGTGTCGGTTCTGGCGTTGGGTCGGGTGTTGGCTCCGGCGTCGTTGGCTCTGGCGTTGGCTCCGGTGTTGGCTCTGGTGTTGACTCAGGCGTCGGTGCTGGCGTTGGTGCAGGAGTAGGAGGCGGTGTAGGCGCCGACGTCAGCTCCGGTGTGGGGGCAGGTGCTGGTGTTAGTGCGGGGGGAGCGACCTGTCTCATAGGAGGAAAAGTCGCGGGATCCACAGGGTCAGGTAGCTTTGCCGGTCCTGGGACCGACGCGAACGCCGGCTGCGGCGCGAAGTTGGTCTTGATCATCGGTGCTGGGGCAGGCATCGGCGCTGGTACTGGCACTGGCGCTGGCGCGGGCGCGGGCAGAAGAGTGGGAGCAGGCAACGGCGCTGGCATTGGCGCTGGCATCGGCGCCGACACTGGTGCAGCAACTGGCGCTGGCTGTGCGGCAGGCACGAGGTTTTTGAACGTGATCGTGGGCTGTGCCACCGGCGCGAGATTTGTAAATGTGACCGTTGGCTGCACTGCGGGCGCGCGGAACACTGTTGTCGTGGTCGTGGTGGTCGGGCGGATGAACGTCGTGGTCGTGGTTGTCTTGGGCGGGCTCACGACGCCTGGGGAGCTGATGAACTGGGCCACTGGCTTTGAAGCTGGTACTGCTGGTGCTGGTGCTGGTGCTGGTGCTGGTGCTGGTGCTGGTGCTGGTGCCGGCGCACTGACAGGCGCTGCAATCGGAGCCGGCGCCAGGGCTGGAGGCGACGCTGGAGCTGGCAACGGGGCGGGTGCTACGGGGGTGTTCGGCGGCTGGGCGACCTGTTCAAACGGGCGACCAGCATTGGCAACAGTCGCCACGGCGAGCACCGCGAGAACGATCGACAGCAAGCGCCTGAGGAAGACCATGCTGGTTAAAAGACCTGCGGGGAGAGGCGCAAATGAAGAAATAAAGGCTCTGCTCGTGGACGACCACATACAACAGCTTCCAAAAGAGATTGCTGATGATCTTGTCATCATATTGGAGAGATACCGTGATAGGAAAGTGACGGCGTATCGATCTACACGTGACGAGCCACATCTTCCACAAAAGAACGATCCCATATGGACATGTGGGTTGCTCACAGTGTGGCGAAATCTCCACAGAGGCCAGTGGATAACGCCACACCTTACTATTGAGCGGTCGTATGGCTCCAAACACCCCGAGAATTCCAGACCCCGCGCCGTGATGAACAGTCAAATGATGGGGAGAGGTGTCCGAGAAGCTGGAGAGGCTGTGGCGGCATTGATGTAGTGACGAGTCTGGACAGGTGGGGAATATACTGTGGTGGTCAAGCTCAAGGCGAAGGAGCAATCCAACATTTAAGTCTCTTCTACAAGGCACAAACCCGTCAGAATCGAAGCTCTGGTGGCGTTATCTATTATAGTCGTGTGCACTGTGCCGCCAGTCTTCTGGCCAGCCGTATCTCGAAAAGTCAGCCAAAACGAGAAGAGCTAGCTCATCATAGTGCAAGTTGATACGGGTTCATCATCATCCCACTATGAAAATCCAAGCTGACCCTCTCACCCAGTGCGACAATGCAAACCGTTCGTCAGCCTCCCAAAGACTCCGTCAATCAACCATGAACACGGAGCCAATTGCTGCACGCAGTCCACAAAGTGTTGCTTGCGCTGTGGCGGATAGTGGTGGTGTGTCAATGTCACCCATCACCACTTGGCACCAGCATGACTTACCAGAAGAAGCAACAATACCGGTTTCCTACCGTTTCAAAACCGGTGTATCGTGAGTATCCTTCCTGGGTTTTTCCTTGTCTCTGCATCACGCTCCCCACCAAAAAAGAAAACAAGCGCAGCGCCATCGACGACGATGAGTTTCCGCGCGCGTGGCGACGACGCCAGCGGCTCGGGCGACGAGAGCGCCGCGGCCGTCGATTTAGACGCGCTGGAGCTTGAGGAGCTCGAAGACGCGGCCTTTCTACGTCGCGAGACGGCCGCAGACGACGCGATCCCGCGGCCTCCGCGTCGTCCGTTGCACCGCAGCGACTCGGCGGCGGCTGTGGGCGACGCCGGGGATGGCCAGACCTCGCGGCTGCTAGAGGCGCTGGAGGCGCTCTCCAGCGAGACTGGTGGGGCCATGCCGCCGTCGCTGCGCAGTCTGCTGGGCCAGCTACAGGGCGACGAGAGCGCTGTGAGTGGAACGGAAACGTGTCGATGAGTCGATAGGTGGTGTAGTTGTGCTGAAGGTGATATTGATCGCGTTGGGTTTTTGTTGGTGTTGTTGGTATAGATGGCGGGATTGTTCCCGTTCATGCAGTTGTTGGACTCGCACGGCAGCCACCCGCGGTTCCAGCGCATGCTTCAGTCCATCGACGCCGACGCGCCGGCGCATGTGCAACTCGTACGTTTTCCCTTGATTTTCATTCTCATTGTTTTTGTTGGGGTTGTTGGATTTTTTTTGTCGGTAGAATTTTCTTTGTTCTAACCCCGCACGCGTATTGTTTGTTCCCTGCATGATTGTAGTCGGGACTCTCGGATCTGTGCGAGAGTCTGTCCATGTCGTCCGAGGAATCGCTCGTGGTGTCGGGTTTTAGCGTCGACAAGTTCTTGCCGCCCGTGATGCAGCTCGTGCGCGCGCCGGCGACCATGGAAGTGCTACTCTTGGCTGCGCGCGCGCTCTCGGCCATGTTTGATCTGTTTCCGACCGTCGCGATCCCCAAGGCCATGGCCGCCGGCCCTGCGCTCGTCGACTCGATCTGCGCCAAGCTGCTTGAGATCGAGTACATGGACGTGGCCGAGCTCGCGTTCCAAATCCTCGAGCGGATCGTGTTTAGTCCACAAAGTGAGCCGCTCGCGGCCGAGTACCGCCGCACGCTGATCGCCGCCAACAGTTTTGTCGCGCTTCTGCAATTTGTCGATTTTTTCCCGATCGAGAACCAACGCACAGCCGCACGCGTCGTCGCCGGGCTGTGTAGAAATATCGGCGCCGACTCGATGTCGGAGCTGCAGATCGCGCTGCCGTTGATTGCGGGTCTGCTTCGGTCCGCCGACGCCGAGATCGTCCAGCATGGGTGCAAGAGTTTTCAGGCGATGAGCGCCAGCTCCGCGTTCGCAGCGGATCAAGAATTTGCTCTGCTGGTAGCGAACGACGAGACGTGTGCGACACTTGCGCAGCTGCTGGACGCGTTTGTACGAAGAGGAGACGAGGATCACGCCGATGCTGGATCGACGACTCCGCAGCTGTCCGTCTCTGCATGTGCGGGTGTCCTCCAGTTCATGTCCGCCACACTTTCGTCGCCACACGAGCTGATGGTCGACCAAGTCAAGCAGCTTCGATTTACGCGGTTACCACCAACGGTGGCAAAGCTTCTCGCGGCGCAGACGATCATTGACGATGTGTCACTCTTGCGTGAGACTCTCAAGCTCGTGAGTGCGATCTTGCCTCCAGCCCACGACATCGAGGATGTCGAAGGATCAGAGAACCAGCAAACCACTTTGCGATCCTTTGTGCGCGCGATCTTGCCATGCGTGATCCAAGTGTACGAAGTGTCGGGTCGAAAAGACGTGCGATACGACTGTCTCGGCGCGATTCTGCGAGTGTGCCTGATGCAGCAGCACATTGAGCACACCGAGGAGGATTTCGCGGAGCTCGGCCACTTGTCGTCGTTCTTGGCGCGCATTTTGCGCCCCGAGGGCGTCAGTGAGCAATCCGTGAAGGCGGAACACAGGATTTCCTGCGTGGCACTTCAGATTGTTCAGGCGTGTCTCCACTCGGACAGCTCGATCTCCAGCTTTACTAAGGGTCTTTTTGATCGGCACGGCGTCGGTGCAGCAATTCGCCGGTTAGCCAACGCTAAAGAAGCGAACGAAGTCAATGGTGTTCGGGCGCTCGCCAAATTGCTCGTGTCTGAATATCTTGGTGAGCACGACGAGTCGAACGAGCCATCGATGGAGCAATTGCGAAGTACAGTGGAGCTTCTCCAGACTGCACTGGCTGATCTATCGGATCGTCGCTCAGAGGCACTTGCTGGAGGTCTACGTGGGCTGCTTGCAACCTGTAGAGAACGACAAGAATCTTCGCAGTCAGCAGAAGTTTGGCTCACAGCCCACGAGATCGCATCCAGTGGTCTGTCGCGCGCTCTCACACAATTGCTGCAAGATTCCGAAGGTCGGCACGTGTTTGTTCAGATCTTTTTGAGCGAATCAGGTGAAAGCGCTGCGGCAAAGTTTGTCGACGGACTTGTTTCGTCGGTTCAAGACGCGATCTCTGCTGAAAAGGACGCGTTTCGTGTCGATGCATGTCACGGTGGGTCCGCGGTCGCGCTTTCCACGGGTTCTGTCACAAGCGACATGGATCAACTCACCCAGCATATTAAGGTGAAGGTGAAGATTGAAGACATTGAGAATATTGCGTCAAACCTGGACGTGAAGCGCAAGCGGCGGTCGGTCCACGATACAGTTGTCTTGGTCGAGCCACTCGCACGCATTGACACGATCGAGGAATTCATATCAGAAAAACTGTTTGGATCGCGGGCGCCTTTAGGTGTATTGGAGGACGAGTTGTTGGGGCCGCGTCGCCGTCGACGCTCGCGAAGCCGAGAGAGCGACGCGGAGGAGAAGCACAGTGATGCTGACGAGGAGGATATCGAAGGTGATCATGAAGTCGAACACGAAGCTGGTCAAGAAGAACGCCAGGAAGATGAAAATGACGATCTGCGCAGCGATCGACCTCAGAAGCAGAAGTGCCTCCAGGTGCTGTACAATGGTTCTGTCATGCGTGGGGATAGTAGTGTGCTCGAGGCAATATTGAAGAAAAACGCTACTGATGATGGCGAGAGTGGAGGAAGAAGCAATCTCGCGAAAATATGGACCGGCTCTCCGCACGAGTTTGTCTTTCGAGTGATCAGGAAAGAACCCAGCAAGATAGAGTCACAAAAAGCTGGTGAGGAAATTGCATTTTCTGCGGTATCGAATGTGGATCCGGAATCGCCAACGCTGTCGGAAGGCGTATCTTCTCAACCGAAACGGTGGGACGATGTCTGGGACTTGTTGGAAATTTTGAAGCATCTACACGAATTGCTTGGCGGTAGCGTCGAAACGCAGTTTGTGAACGCTTACATCAGCCTTCAGATCCACCGCGCTCTTGCGCAGCCTGTTCGTGTGATGACCAATCAGCTACCGTCGTGGTCGTTCCGGGTCGTGGAAGAGTACCCGTTTGTGTTGGATTACGACACGCGTTTCGACTTCGTGTATGCGACGACGAGTGGAGCTCCACGTGCAATCGCATATCTATGTCGAACGCTGTGGAAGAAGGCGGCTATGGCCGAAGACCCAGCACCATTAGCCACCGGTGGGCGGGACGTATCTCGATCATCCCGAAGAATGGCTCGTGATCGCAACGGCGGACCTGCTTCACGCAATGCAACGGCGGCGCTGGCCAACTTGTCGCGAATGGCCAAGCTTCCGCGTTTAAAAGTCCGCGTCGCGCGCTCGCGACTGCTGCAATCTGCCATGAAGCTCTTCACCATGTACGGAGGCAAGAAGGCCATCATTGAGATTGAATTTCTAGGCGAAGTCGGTACCGGTCTTGGTCCCACAACCGAATTCTACACGCTTGTGTGCCACGAGATCCAAGCTTCGCATCTCAAGCTCTGGCGCAACGACAAAGATGTTCTTACGGACGAGGACGAGGGCGAAGACGCCGCCTGCGCCGACGTGGCAGCGAAGAAGAAGAAACAAGATACGGACAAAACCAAGAAACCTGGGCTTCCAGTTCGAGGATACCACCGCGTTGCTGTCTACCACTGCGCCAGATGTAAGCATTTGGAGATCCCACGCTGTGCCATCCACGACATGCTACTCACGCATGAAAAGTCTGATTCCGACGATGGAGTGCAGTCGTCGACTGCATCCATTCCGCAGTGCTCCAAGTGTCTCGACACGCAAGACTGGCACGCCGCTCACGTCACTTGCAAATCCTGTGTCATTGTCAAACCTATGGTGGAATCGACAATTGTGGCTGCTGCAGCGGCAGCGAGCGAGGACGCGACAGAAGAGCGACGAGAGTCAAAAGTTGTTGACGGAGCAAAGCAGTGCGTTCTTCGGTGGTGGATTCTGAGTGAGGAGGAAGTGCGGTACCTCCACAAGGTTTATCCTCGTGATGTCGAGACAATCAAGCACCCGGTCTTGCAATGCTCTCACTGCGACACGGTCAACTTTCCAGGTACAGACGCCGGCATTGTGGTGCTGGATCACACTGGAGAGCGAATGGTCTCGCACGCCGGCCGCCGGATGTACGAAAGGGACTATCGAGCAGTGACCAAGCACGTTTCTCCGCTCTGTGAAGGAACTCCGTTGAAGCAAATCGGCGTTGTGCTCACCCGTGATGTTGTGGAGACACTGGTGGATTGCACAAAAAAGAGCCCCGAGTTGCTGGACTCGGAGGTGGAGTCGTTGACCTACATGAGTGAAGTTGCAATGCAGGGCGAGATCGAAGTAGTGGATGCCCCACATGGTCTGTTTCCAAAGCCGTACAAGCCACCGAAATCAGCGGCGAAAGACAAGCTTGTGCCGCCTGGAGCTCTCTCGTGGTTCAACTTCATGGGCCGTTTCGTCGCGCAGGCCATTCTCGACGAGCGTTTGCTGAATCTGCCGCTGTCTCGTGCGTTCCTCCGGGTTTTGCGCGGTGAGAAATTGGCTGGAGACCATGTAGAGGTGGCCCAATCCTTCGACTTTGTGCGTGAAGTGGATCCCGCGATCGCCCAATCGCTCTCATACCTGTATACGCTCGCAACAGAGGCTTCCGGTGAGGTTGACACGAAGACCAAGGAAAACCTCGTGGATTCGATGGAGCTGGCGTTCACGCTCGTAGGCGATGGCTCGATCGAACTGCGACCGAACGGCAAGAACGTTTCCGTGTCACTGGCCAATCTGATCGAGTATGTGCGGCTGAACGTGTCGTTTCTGCTGCACGAGACGATCGAGCGCCAAGTCGCTGAATTTTACGACGGCTTCCAGGTGATCTCGGGCTGTAGTGACACGAGAAAGTTTTTGCAAAGCTTTTCGCTGCACGAGCTCGAGTTCCTCATGGCCGACAAGGCCCACGGCGACACCATGTGGGACCGCGAGGGCAAGGAGCTACGGGAGCACATGGTGTGCGACCACGGCTACTCTCCGCAGAGCCGTGCGATTCACGACCTCGTTTCTATCCTGAGTGAGCTCTCACTCGCGGACCAGCGGCTTTTTGTGAAGTTTGTCACAGGCGCCAACCGCCTACCACTCGGTGGGCTGGCCAAGCTCGAGCCCAAGCTCACGGTTGTGCGCAAGCTCGCGAGTGGCGACGACGGCGACGCGACCGACGCCGTGCTGCCGTCGGCCTCGACGTGCACCAACTACCTCAAGCTGCCCGAGTACTCGACGCGCGAGGCCATGAGGAGCCGCTTGATGTACTGCATCTACGAGGGGCAAGGCAGCTTCCACCTCTCGTGAGCGTTTAGTGTCTCGGAGGCAAAGGCCACACGAAATTAAAATTTCAGAAATAGAGTGTGCGTTCCTGACATTTCGAGTCTATCCATACCATGCCTCAGGAGGTCTTGAAAAGATATCCAGGGTGCCGTCTCAGATCTATTCCGTCGCTCACGACGTAATGGACTTGAGACGGCAGCTTCATGCGATGGACAATGGGAACGCAATAGTGAAAGAGAAGAAAATCCCATCATGTTGGACTTTACATCGGGGGTCTAAATCCCGAGCGAGCGAGCGGAAGAGGACGAGAGGCCAGGTGAGCTCAGCGCGCATTCTATCTGCGGCGTCTCTCGGTGTTGGCCTCTCGTCGCAGTTCTTCGTCAGAATAAATAGTGTCCCTACTGCTACGGTTGGATGGTGTCAAGGGTTGGCTAATGGTCCTATCGCCGGCGCGACTCCTTTGGTCTTGCAGCGAGTGTGTGTGCGTGCGGCTTAGTCGAACTGACGCATGCGGGAGAGATCCTCCATCGAGTACCAGACGCGGCGCTTGTAGTCGGCGTCGAAGCTGGACCGCGCCGGGATCGTCTTGACCGACACGTCGTCGTCGAACGAGATCCGTCGGTCATGGCTACACCGCCGTCGGCGCGTCACGCCTTCGTCTTCGTCTTCGTCGTCCGAGTCCTCGTCGTCCTCCAGCATGCTGAAGTCCGGATCGTTTTCGTCCCAGCTCGGGAGTGTGCTGCGGCTCGACGACGTTGACTCGTTACTGCCGATGCGCTTGCGGCCCTTGGTGACGAGCGCCGGGCCTAGGTAGTTCAAGGCGGACGACTTGTTGGCGGTGCCGCGCATGGCAATCTCCATCCAGTCGTCGTCGCTGTGCATGGTCGACGCGTAAGCGCTCTCGTGGCGGAAGTACTCGCTCGAGCTCACAATGCTCTTGGTACGCGGACGCATATTGGTGCTGTTGGGGAGTTGTTGTTGTTGTTGTTGGTGTGCTGCGTTTGATTCGAGCGACGCTTTGCAGAGTCACGCAGAGGATTTGAGGTTCCGACTAGAACTGTTCTGATCGCGTTTCGAAGCTTTGTGGGCGGTCGCTTCGGATGCGCTTGCTCCAGGTCTTTTCAGCAAATGAATATGACGGTCGACCTGGTCTATCGAGGGCTGTTTGGGCTGTTGGCGATAGAGACGGCCCCGGCCGCCCGAAGACTGCTCCTCCCCAATCCTTCGCCTGCCCGCCGGACCCTGCGTGCCTGCCCACAGAAGCTCATGGCAAGTTGTCACGTCGCACCAAAGCACAGAGTGACCTGCACTCTGATTGTCCATTCTCCATCTGGTGAGGGCTAGGGATCGGGGTCGTTCACATAGCTGTGCAAAAGAGCGAATTGTCAGAAGAGTGAGAAATGGAAGGTGGGCGAAGCGCCACCGTCGTCATATTGTAACACTAATAGAATGATTCACATCGTGTGAGTTCACAAAAAACTCAGGGGTCGTCAACGACGTCACGATGCTTCACGCCCTTTACAGCAATACCTACCCCTTCCCTCTTATGAGTCTAAAGTTTGAGCTGGCTAGTGGCACAGTGACACAGTCGCGAAGAGGGAGAAGCCTAGTGGTCAGCACAACAAAGTACATTGTCAGCTTCGATTTTCTGTGTAAAGTCAAGATCTATTACTTTGAATTGGAATCCATATTGATGTCAACAAGAGCCAATTCTGGGATTTAGTGACAGAAAAGGTCAAGATCCATAAACAATTTCGAAGGTCAAATAGACCTGTTGAAAAGCTTCTAAAAGATTGAACTGTGCAGTGGCTGTAAGTTCAGACTAGATCGGGGCTAGGGCTGCTGGAGAGCCTCCGCCCGTTACGACCATCACACTTTAATATTAGCTCCCACAATCCACCTTGCCGCTCTGAAGTCTTGTTCCCCTCATATTCGTGGAAACAGCCAGAACCTATCCAGACATGGAGATTTTGCACAGTAGCTGTCCACCACACGGGCGTGAAATGCAGTATTGTAGAGAATACACTCAGCCGAAATCCACTGGTGGGCGTTCGATTCTTCCATGGCTCTGGCACATGGCTGTGCAGAGCGACGTCACTTTCGATGTGTTCACAAACTCCGCTATGATTGGATGCAAATCTACAACCATCCTGCGTTTCTTTCTCCTTTTCCCCCCACGTTTATACCGAGATACCTTTCGCATTGCACCCAAGTTGACGGTGCGAATGATAGGACTGCGGTAGAGAGTCTCTACCGTATTCAATTGTATGACCGAACCCTTCAAACGCGATGGTCGCTCTACCCCCAGATTCTGACGGCGCAATCCGGGACATGGCAAATATCTTCGGACTCACTGTGGATTTGATTATTCGTACAGCACCCACCAAGCGTGCAATGATGCCGGTAGCAGCTATAAGAATAGGCTTATAATCACACCGAAGCTTACAGCATCATTACAGCTAGAATACCATTACATGCTTGGTGGGCGACGCCACAGGTGGCTGCCACAGTACAGGTTTATATAAGCATCAGCGTCATCAACCAGCACGAGAATGCCACGCAGCATTCATAGCGTCCAATAAATAGTCAGATGTTTTGTTTGGGTGCTAGTGGCACCCAAAGTTTGCTAACATTTCAGGTAATCAAAAGGGGGTATAGTGCGGACGCGCCCTACTGTCCATCCTCCTCTGCTCTCACACCAGATGGTGCGTATCGTCTCTGCGAAATCCACTTTCGTTTGCGTGGTCCCGAATTGTCAGCACGTCGGCGCGTTTGAGCACCTCATCTTGGTTCTGCACGTGGAGCAGTCCTTGCGTTTTCATGAAATGAGAAAAACACACCTTATTTTGTAAACCAGAACTGGTTCTTGTAGAGACATGGAGACAGAGCCGCACTCCATGTCGCTGTTGCCCAGCAGAGTGACGGCTTCTCGCACCTCGACGAGTCGTCGAACGACACAGCTTCTCCATCTGTGACCTCTGTCACATGGACGCTCTGTGTCTGTTGTTACAGTGTGGACGGACGCAATCCTACTGCCGCTGATCCTGCGAACCAACACCCCCGACGCTTCAACAACAACCAACCTTTCGTATCCTTACCGGATGCATGGGGTGCGGGGAAGTGATATTGTTGGGAACACGCGAAATGTCTCGGCTCTGGTGGTGTTGCCGATTCTGTAGAGAGCGAGAACAGCTTCCAGAACCATCATGTGCAACACGGAACCGAATCCACTCTGTGACTGGTTGGAGCGTCTTTTCCACTTTGAAGTCATCGAGGGACACGCCGGTCCATCACAGAAATATTGGTGCAGTGTATGTATACAGTGTGAAGCAATGGCTGGAAGCGTCTTCGCCCCCTGCCGCCGTTGTTCCCCCAGCATGTGGTGACGTCTATCTCGTGACCCCATAATACGACATCCTGGTCCAGCAACCAACCTCATCAGCCTGATGAGGATGATCAGGGGATGAACAACTTCGGGCGACATGTGAGTGAGAGTGCGTCTATCCAGTGTACGGTATTCATGAATGGCTACGAGTCGATTTGGTAGCCTGTCGGTGTCAGTATTGGTTGTTGCCAACTGGATCAATATGTAGGTTCGTGGTTGCTGGATCTAAAGGTGTCGCTCAGCGTCCAATGGCCTGCGCTCTTCGGCGTCCGCCAACATACAGACAAGCTCTGGTCGGTCGCGCAGCAACTCGCGCGCGTCGTGAAAGTTCATCTGTGGCAACCGGTCCATTTAAGCTGGTTGGTTAGACTTTGCGGATGCAAGCGTGCGTTCAAAAGGCGACACATGCGACGTACCCACTGCCGCTGGCGGCTCTGCTCGGCCCACTGGTCGTACTGGTGCACGAGCGAGAGCTCAAAGCCGTGGAGTCGACACGGCTTGCCCTTGCCCGTCACGAAATCGACTTCTCCAAGCGAACGCACGACGGCGCCGGCAACGCCGGCCTCTTCCTCGGCCTCGCGCAGCGCGCACTGCTCGAGTGTCTCATCCTGCTCCCAGCCGCCCTTGGGTAAGATCCACTCGCCGGCGTGCTTGGAGCTCGAGATCAGCAGCACCTCGCGGTCGTCGCCAGTGTCATCGCCGCCATTGTCATCGTCGGTGGTGTCGCGCTGTCGCACGATCACGGCACAGGCCAGGAGGCGGCAGCCGGCGTCATCGTAGCGCTGCGTGTCACGGCCGACGCGCGACTGCTGCAGTGGACTAACGGTGGCCACGGCCATGGAGGATAGAAGCGGTAGAGGCGGCGGTGCTGGACTGGTCGTCGCGCTGTTGGTAGAAAAATGCGGAGAGTCGTTGGTTGTTGTAGAGAGCGCAGTCGCGCAGCCGCCGCGCGTCGTCATCTCGGTCCGGTTGGGTCGAGTCATCGTGCAGGTGCCGTAGCATTGAATTGGTGTCTGCGACATGTGAGGCCAAAAACGAAACCAACTGTATCTGAATCTAGATCAAATGGCTTCACCATCCAGCCAATTATCTTGAGTTATAGGTTGATTCTGTAGCTTCAATTGTAGCTTGTGACACCAATCCTTGTGGCTATGATCAGGGCCATGGCGATAAGCTCACAAGCATGTGCGCCTCCTCGCGCGGCGTTTGTTGCGCATGGCGACAACCCCCCTCACCCGCACCCGACGGCACCCGCTAGCAATGACGATGAAGCACTACGCTACGGAGCTGCACGTCCTGGATCGGCCTGCTCGCCGCGGTACCGCATCGCAATGTGCTGCGACTTCTTCTACCCGCGCCTGGGCGGCGTGGAGATGCACATCTGGTCGCTCGCGCAGTGCCTGCTGCGCCTCGGGCACAAGGTGATCATCCTCACGCACGCCATCGAGGAGTCGCCGCATCTGCCGCCGTCCACGGCCGCGCCGCGCGTGCTGCCCAAGCAGCGTGTTGGTGTGCGCTGGATGACCAACGGGCTCAAAGTGTACTACCTGCCGATCACGCCAATGGTGGACAACGTCACGTACCCGACGTTCGTGACAAGCTTTGCGCTTTTCCGCTCGATCGTCGTGCGCGAGCAGATCGACATTGTCCACGGCCACCAGGCCACCTCGACGTTCATGCACGAGTGCCTCATCCAGGCCAAGACCATGCGCTCGCTCAAGACCGTGTACACGGACCACTCGCTCTTTGGCTTTGCTGACGCCGCCAGCGTGCACCTGAACAAGGTCATGAAGTTCTCGCTCTCCACGGTTGACCACGCGATCTGCGTGTCCCACACCTGCAAGGAGAACCTCGTGCTGCGCGCGTCCATCAGCCCCGACATCGTCTCGACCATCCCGAACGCCGTAGACGCGTCAAAATTCACGCCGCCGACGACCGATGAGGCGTGCGCCAACGGCTTGACGTCGACAGATCGCGTCAACGTCGTCATCGTCTCGCGGCTGGTGTACCGCAAAGGGATCGACCTCGTGGGCCGCGCGATCCAGATCGTCTGCGACGCGTGTCCGCACGTGAACTTTATCATCGGCGGCGACGGCCCCAAGCGGCTCATGCTCGAAGAAATGCGTGAGAAGCACCGGCTCCACGACCGGGTGCATCTCTATGGCGCGGTGCCGCACGCCGACGTGCGCAATGTGCTCTGCAAAGGCCACATATTCGTCAACAGCTCGCTCACCGAGTCGTTTTGTATCGCGATCCTCGAGGCCGCGGCCTGCGGGCTCTTCATCGTCAGCACGCGCGTGGGCGGCGTGCCGGAGGTGCTGCCGCCTGATATGATCAAGTTCGCGGAGGAGACGACGCCCGAGGCGCTCGCGCAGGCCGTGATCGACGCGCTGCCGCTGGCAAAGACCGTGGATCGTCAGCTGTTCCACGAGCGCGTCGCGCGCATGTACAACTGGGAAGACGTCGCCTTGCGCACGGTCTCGGTGTACGGCAAAGTGATGGCGCGTCCGCGCATGGCGCTGCTGCAGCGGCTGCAGCTGTACTATGGCATTGGGCCGATCGCCGGCGCGTTGGCGTGTGTGATCGCAGCGGTGCTGCATTTGGTTTTGTGCTTACTCGAGACCTGGCGACCCGCTGGCGAGATCGAAGAGGCTGTCGAGTGGAAGCGCGCAGAGCAGCAAGAACGTGTGGAGCCAGAACAGAAATCCTATCCCAATCGCAAATGATTCTCCATTTCATTGTTGATGTGTAAAGTTTCTGTCAGGGCGAGTATAAAAAGCAGCTCGGTGCGGGTGGGGGGTTTCTCGTGTCAGCGCCACGATCAGAGCGGGGCGCCAGCGAAGCTCTGCACCGGAAGCGTCGGCTCCCAGTGAGCGAGCTCGCGGGGCAGCCCAGCAACGCTCAGCGCTTGCTCGACGGCCTCGACGGCCACGCCCGCACGGAGCATTGCGAAGAAGCGACGTAGTGCCCCGTAGTCCTGTAGCATCGTCGGTGCGTCTGGCACACCACCCGCCGAGGCTTGACCATCGTCTGGCTTCGTCGCCGCCATCGCAAAAAACTTGGTCCAGGGCGACGTTTGCGCTTCCACTTCCGCCGTGCGTAGCGCGCTCAGACGCTGTTGGATTGCGCCGTTCGGGACACCGGCGCGCGCCAAGTTAGTCGCCATTGCCTTTTCGTTGTCGTCGTCCACAACAGCGGGTAGTACCGTCAGGAGGCGCTGGGCGAGCGTCGCGTGGAGGCGGCCGAGCGTCTGCTCGTACGCGCGCGTGTCCAGTGTGCGCACCCGTACCGCCTGCTCGACGGCGGCCTGCGGCACGCCTGCCAGCAGCATGCGAAGGCTCTTCTCGTACACGCGAGTGTCCACCGCCGGGCCGTAACGTAGCTCCTCGCTTGTAGTGGCCAATGCGTCGGCGTCGCGCTCTGAGGCGTCGGCGCCAAGTGCCAGCACGCGCTGGTCGACGCCCTGCGAGTGCATGAGCTGCCGCACGGCGCCCTCGGGCAGCCCCATGCGCAGCATGCGGAAGAACTTGCCGAAGCGGCGGCTGTCGGCGAGCGCCGTCATGTTTCGTTGGGAGGTTGAGATGGAGGGAGAACCGTAATTTTGCGGAATGGTGAGGGGGAACAATTCCTGTTCTGAAAGCGGAGAAGAACAAACCAAGAGAGAAAAACCTTCCACATAGCTGAGGTGTTTTCTTCAATTTGCCCACAAACTTCAACAACAACTGTAACCCTTCAAGGCCACACAGAGCAAATACGGTAAATGTGAGGTTACCCGCTTGCGAGGAAGAGCTTTTCGTTGAAAAACACGAGCGGGAAAATGACGGCAGTACCACTGAACGCGCCAATCTGCGTCGCGAAGCCGCTCCACTGGTACACGCGGTGGGCAGCAACGAGGTCTGGCGCGCCGACTGCGGTTGGTATAGAAAGAAGGAAAAATACATTGGTCAGTCTAGCCGTGCGAATTCTGCGCTGGGAACAAAGTGAATAAGATCTCACCGCTGATACGCTGGAGCGTCAAGTAGATCATCGTCTGCGTGTACGCGTATGCCACGAGGAAGCCCACGTGCGCTACGAGGGCTGAAAGGACAGACAGAGAGGAACAGGGGTGAGTATCTGGTTTGAGCCTCAACTAGTGCAGGTGGAGACGTACGAAGAATGTAGCCATGTGGGGTCGTGGAGGCGAGCGGGTGCGAATGCAGCGAGAACACCAGCAGCGTCACCTATCAGGAACAACCAGGTTGAAGACTGCAAAACACGAAGCATGGGAAAGGATTGAACGCACCGCAACGACGACCAGCACAACTGTGGATTCGCGAACGCGGAAGACTTGGATCCAGCTGCAGTGCGGAAAAAAGTCTGGTTAGTCCAGATGAAGACATGTAGCTGTGGGTGTGGATTGCGAACCTGGTGACTAGTCGTGCTACTGGATCGAGAATCAGAGAAGCGATGTTCGCTGTTGTTTGGTAGCGAGATGTCGCTGCCTCCCGACCATCTACTGGCTGCACATTCGCCAGTTTAGACCATCGCTGACAAAAATTATAGGCGATAGACTCGTACCGCATATCTCTTGTACACGTACGGCATGATGGACGGTAGAATACCGAAGGAGAACGCGGCGAGCAGTAGCTGGCAAAACAGATATGGCCATACGGGTCTAAGTGACGAGCCTAAGCTTGGCTCGGCGATTCTTGGCGTCTCTTCGCGATGGTACACGTGACTTTCTTTGTCTCGTAATGGAGCTGCCTCATCGCTGGTCGAGTGCTGAGTCGGCTGGAGCTCGATCTCGCCGCTCGACTGGTACGTCTTCACTGCGCGAGACCACGGATGCCGCTCAAGAAAGCCGAAACTGACCACCGACACCATCATGATGAAAGCTGCGAGGTCGATAGACGCCGTGAGCGATCGCCAGTGCATACATGAGATCAATCCACACAACCGCACCGCAAAATACATAGAAGACGCCCACGGAGAACCGCACCGCGTGGTCATCGTACGGTCGCTGGATGATGCCCAGCAGCGCGGCCATGGATCCGCTGAGCCCTTCACCTGTCGACAATGCACTGGTGTACAGCGGTGGGAAAGTCGCGACGTACGGGTAAAAGACGACGCTCGACGTCGCGCTCACCAGCCCGCCCATGTGGGTGAGCACGAGCACAGCTTTGGCCACACCAACAGTTAGTCACGACCGTTTAGACTGTTGGCGTGAGGAAGAACGCCACATACCGACGCTGTGAGACTTGCCGAAGACCACGGCTGTCTCTTGCCACAGCAGACTGGTGAGTAGTGCGCCGACCACGCCAATCGCAAGCAGGACCCAGATTGCCGTAGCGTGGCGCATGCGCTGCTGCCGCGCATTGAGCAGCATATACAGGAACGGGTAGATGTTGGCGGACTGGAGCGCGAAGATCTGTCCAGGCATCCGCAGTTAGACTCACGGTCTAAACTGGAACGGATTACTGTTTCACCCGAGTCCTCAGCCACGCACCGAGTAGGCGAAGATGCCATACTTCTCCGGTAAGACGCGCAAAAACACGCCAAGCTCCACATACGACGCTACAGAGAAATGGCTACACTATCAGAGTTGTGGATCCTTTTTTGGAAGCCGCGGCGGAATATAACCGTTGGTCATGATCCAGGACGCGAGCCCG
Organism: Pythium dissimile; assembly: GCA_023336445.1. Classification (NCBI taxonomy): domain Eukaryota; phylum Oomycota; class Peronosporomycetes; order Pythiales; family Pythiaceae; genus Pythium; species Pythium dissimile. The sequence continues at coordinate 59,897 of JAADWZ010000047.1, forward strand.
AAGCCGACGAACGCCGCGAACGTGGCCTTGCGCCGCTGCTCTTGGCGCGAGTACGCCGCGCACGGCGTCCATTTTCGCCAGCCTGGCGTCATTCCGTCTGCTCGATAGGTTCCACGCGTTGGTGGGATCGTCACGTCACACGACACCACAGCTTCGGTCGCCTTCGGAGCCTGATCACGTCCGCTCTCATCGCCGAGCATCATCATTTCGTGGCGGACAAAGCGGACGCGACGTGGGTAGGGTAACGCATTGTGCAAATCTACTGAGATAGAAACTGTCAAAATGATCGATTGGGTTCATATGGGACACAGCAGAGTGTTAGTCATTTGAGTTGGGCGAAGATCGCGATGCCGTGATGAATGTCATGCTGACCGTCACGACCACACCATGAGAAGACACGAGGAGCTCACGCGCTGCGCCAGTTTGCGGTTGTTCTGAAAAAGCGAAACATCGAAGAGAACACCGCACCCTAGGCAATTACAGGAAGCCTACTGCAACATGACCCGTACCAAGCACCCGGTCGTGTTGATTCACGGTGAGTGAGTGTAGGCAGGTCTAATCCACGGTTGCCTAACCGCCGCAGTCTAACCGTTGTGGGTCGTTGTCCGACGTTTTAGGCGTGTTTGGCTACGGGCGCAAGCGTCCATTCTGGAACCGATGGCTAGGCTACTGGCCAGAACGTGCGCTCGATGAGATGAACGCCAACTACCTTCTCGTAGACATTGGAGCGTTGTCGTCGGACCACGACCGCGCTTGTGAAGCATTCTACCAGCTCTATGGCGGACGAGTGGACTACGGAGAGGAGCATTCGCGCCAGCACGGTCAGTTGTTTTCTTCTACGCATGAACTAACCTCGCTTTAGTCGTCCTGGTTGTCTCATGCGTAGCTGCTCGTGGTTAGGCCACACCCGCTTTGGTGAGACCTTCGACAATGCGCACCACCCAAACTGGAGCGAGGATAACCCTGTGCACTTGCTCGGCCACAGCGTCGGCGCCACAACGGCGATCGAACTCTACCAGCTCGTATGCCAAGACTTCTTCGGCGTGGGTAGCAGCCACACGTGGGTCAAGAGCCTCGTCTCCGTCGCTGGACCGCTGTCGGGCACCACGCTGACCCACTTCTTCGGGCTGCACGACGGCACGCTCGCTGGCCTCTCACTGGGACACTTTATTGGAGCGTCGCTTTGTCTGTGGCACCGCCTGCAGGCACAGTTCCCTGTGCTCAAGAACGTGTTCGACTACCGCATGCCCCAGTGGGAGTTCGTGACGTCCTACCGCGAGATTCTGTCGACTCGAAACCGCATCCTTCTGTCGCCGGACTTGGCTGTATACGACATTCTCCCAGCACGCCGTCGTGAGCGCAATCGCTCACTCCGTCACATGGACAAGCCGTTTCTCGTCAGTGTCGTGACCTCGTCGTCGTCGAAACTACCTGCCACGGAGCTGATGATGACCTTCGCGCTCGCGCTACTAGTCGTAGTGAGTGGGGTCAGTTGGTTGTGGTACAACGAAGTCGAAATCGCGATCGCGTGTGGTTTTGCGGCGTTCGGCGCGTGGCTGTGGCTGCGAAAGCGCCTTTTCTTGCCCATCATGCAGTGGCGCATGCGCTGCTGCGTCCAGAACCTGCACGAGATTTTTACAGGTAAGATGGAAACGACAATCCTCTGGCGAAATGACCACACGCAGACTGATCCATTTTGTCCATATGAATCCTTAGGCTTTGATCGCGACGAGTGGCAACACAATGATGGAGCCGTGAATATCTGCTCGATGCACTACCCAGACCAGCTCTCGACTGCGAGCTCCCACCAATCGAAACCGGACTCGGACGTCTCCACTGCATCCTCACACGGCTCACCTAGACGTCTATCAACTTTCCCATCGCATGCCTTGGAGTTGGACAGCTTTGGGTCTCTCGCTCTCAAGAAGCAGGACAAGTCGTCCAAGCAATCCCAACCCACCTTCAAGCCAGGCCATTGGTACGTGCACAAGATCGCTAGCAATCACAAAGCCAGTACCAACTTCGATCGCGAATCGCCCAAGCTCTTTCGCCAGCTCTTGCGTCTCATCGCTGACGAGTTCGAAAAAATTGACACAGCGCCCTTTTGAAACTGCGGTTTTTGGAATCAAGTCATTCACACTACTGTAGACGTAAATCGCTAGCCTCGTCGGCTTGATAAATGAGCTGACAGATACATGCATCTGCAATTGGCGAGCCAGGAAAGACCTCAGTAAGATATGTTCCACAACAAGACACTCCAACCGCGAGGCGCAAACATACATAGATGTGACTTAAATTAGCGAAGGTTCAGCTGATTCTGCAATTGCACACAGTTCGTTCCGTGCCTTCCAGAAAAAACAGGCGCGTATTGTTGTGGTTGACTTCCACTGTACCAATTGCCTTGTCACGGATGTGGCTGCCGTGGTCGGCTGGCTTCGATCTGATCTCTACTGGGTTGGTTGGAGTCCAATAACGGTGCCGTCAAGATCTGCTCTGACCATGGTCCGCACCGGTGGGCGTATCCAATGCCCACATCAACCACTATGACGCTAGCGATTTGAACTGGAACCGATCGACATGTACTCTTAAAGCTTTTCGTCGGCTCCAGGTGGTGTTCTTGGCAGACACACACCCTCAAAGCGAATCGGTTTTTGAACCATGTCCAGCATCCACAATTGCAACCCACGGCCACAACCCCCTGATGCCCTGTCAATGAGTAAGGGTCATTTCTCGATACTGCAACAGCAGCCGGCACAACGAGCAGTTCAGCTCGGGCCAGCTCACGGGCGAGCGCGGCACGGTGGAGTAGATCCTCTCGATGCTGGAGAAGACGCAGTGGCGCATGGCGCGGCAGCACGCGACCTCAATCACGCACCAAGACCTTCAAGGAGCAGCGGCCGGAATTGTACCACGGTATGTGCAAGTGGATTACCTGAACCTATCTCGAATACATGTGCTGTAACATTGACAACGCGCAGCACCGTACTGTTGGGAACGAGGCGTTGTCTTCTTGGGCAAAACCAATCTCGGATCAAAAAGTAGGGGAAATCCCAAAATGCGGTGTTTTTTCTAAATAATTCCAAAACGGGGCCCTGTAATTCGTCCTTTGGAAACTGGGAACGATGGTCATGTTCACGAAGCCAATAACTTATGAACATTTCGTACCCGTGGTCCCCAGTGAGTCTGAACGGGGATTCGAAGTCCAACACGTAAACTGATTCTACTGTATCTTGCACACGATATGTAGTCAATGAACCTTGTGTAACCTGTAGACCTTATGTATCTATCGGAGTGGGCCGCTCAAGAGGGCGTGTTACCTCGCTTCGCCAAGCGCGCCAGCAGCGGCTTCCGACGGTGTCGTCCAAGAAAGCGACACAGACGAAGTGCCGCCTACGCTCCGCATGCGCGGCGGCACCAGGCGCTCATGGGAACAGACTCCGCGCGGGCGCACGACCAAGTATCGCAAGCCGTAGGTTACGATTATCTTATATTGTATGAACGGTTTAGTGGGTACAAAAAGTTTACATGGTATCCCAAGTGAATACAGAATCCAGTTACGTCTGGGTACACTGGGTACATGATTGGAGCAAAGTGCACGACAATGGGATAGGGGAACTGAAGGGGGTCGGGACGTCCCCGTTTCGGAATTATTTCAAAAAAACGGCCAACGGCCGCATTTTGGAAATTCTCCCCAAAAGTATCCAAAACCGGCAGCTGTACCCATCTTACTGAGTATGTACTGAGATAAACCTTTCCAGACGACGATCATGTTCGGCTGATGTCGGATCGCAACGCGCGTTGCTCCATCAGAGTGATGGTCGTCCGCCCAGGTCGGTTCCGTCGAGGTCATAATCATTGTCCGTCAGTCAGTTGCCTCTTTGATGGTCGGCTGGCGTTCGACAGCCTTCCATGGATCACCAAGAGCCTCATCTCTGGAGTCCAGAGTATGACGCGGGGCCGCCCGCGCAATCTGCTCCACTGCCCATTCTAAAGTCCACGACCACCCGATCACAGTGCGTGGCGTGCGTCTAAACCATCCTCTTCACAATCGCAAAGCACCGCCCCCCGCCACTTGGATCCAAACGGTCTATATCAAACCACATGCGGACCCGCCACCCAGTCGTGCTGATCCACGGCGTGTTCGGGTACGGCAACAAGCGCCCGTTCTGGAACCGCTGGGCGCCGTACTGGCCGCAGCAGGCACTGGACGCCATGGACGCCAACTACCGCGTGGTGGACGTTGGCGTGCTCTCGTCCGACCACGACCGTGCGTGCGAGGCCTTCTACCAACTTTACGGCGGCCGCGTGGACTACGGCGAGGCCCACGCCAACGAACACGGCCACAAGCGCTTTGGGTACACGCACGAGACGGCGCTGTATCCTCAATGGAGCGCCGAGCACCCGGTCCACTTGGTCGGTCACAGCTTTGGCGCGACCACCGCGATCGAGCTCTACCAGCTCGTATGCCAGGACTACTTCGGTGTGGGCAGCAGCCACCAGTGGGTCACCAGCATCGTGTCGCTCGCCGGGCCGCTCTCGGGCACCACGCTCACGCACCTGTTTGGGCTCCACGACGGCAAGATGGTCGCGTACACGCTCGGCCACGCGATCGGCGCCGCGCTCTGCGTCTGGCAGACGCTGCTGGTGCAGTTCCCGGCGCTGCGGGCGCTGTTTGACTACCGCATGCCGCAGTGGGAGATCGTCGAGTCGTACCACGAGGCGCTGTCGGCGACGTGCTCCATCCTGCGCTCGTACGACCTCGCCGTGTACGACATTCTACCGGCGCGCCGCCTCGAGCGCAACAGCCGGCTGGTCGAGATGGACAAGCCGTTCCTCATGAGCATTGCCACGTCCACACACACACAGTTTCCAGTGGTGGAAGTGTCGCTGGGCGTCGCGCTGGCGAGTCTACTCGCAGCCACGCTCGCGGCCGCGTGGCAGAGCCAGCGGGAGGCGGCAGCGGGTGCGGCGCTGCTGGCGGTGGCCGTCGCTGCCTGGCTGCTGACCAGGTTGCGAGAGCTAGACTACGCGACGCTGCCGTGCTTCACGTTCCTGCGGGTGCAGATGGACTGGTGCGTGTGGCTTCTCCACGAGATCTTCGACGGCTTTGACCGCGACGAGTGGGGGCCCAATGACGGCGCGGTCAACGTCGTGTCGATGCTCAACCCCATGCAGCTGCGCAGATCGAACGACGACGAAGGTGATGATGAGGATGGTGATGATGATGGGACCGGTAGCGATGGGGACGGAAGCTGCAGCGAAGCCGACTCGTCGGTCTCCACGGCCGCGTCGACTTCAGCAATGCTCGCATCGCGTCCGCTGCTGACGGCGCACAAATTGGACCTTGAGAACCGCGGCGACGGGAAGAAGAAGACGCTGCTTCCAGGTCGCTGGTACGTCCACCAAGAGCAGAAGAACCACATGGCCGGCACGCATTTTGACCGCGACGCGCCCGTGCTGTTTGGTCGACTGCTGCGTCTGATGGCGACCGAGATGGAGAACTAACTCCTACTCGTACGATATGGCATCGTTGTTTGTTGCGCGTGAGAATTCCTACGGCAGTATGAAAGTCGGCTGTCCACAGACCAAGCTGGGGTGGGGGAAAAATCTGGATCTTGTCTACAGCAGATTCGTGAAATTGAGATCAATAATTTATAAGCACGGCTTTTCTCGACAACTGTCCCTACTGTAAGGACCCTGCACTTGCGTCACACAAGCCATGCTTTCTACAGATTCGTATCGAGCCTCTAGAATGCCACTTGACCTGCAAGACTCTTCTTCCACTTAAAAAAAACAGTAGCGTCTCGTGGCAAGCTGGATGATGGCTTTTTCGATGCTCAGTAAGAACGGATAGCCGTGGACGTCGCTGACCTAGAGGACAAATTCTTGCCGTCGCTTACTCGTCGCGACCACGATCACACTTAAAATCAAAACGCCAAGCTGAAGCCGACGGATCGCACGTAAATAAATAAACAAATTTCTACAGCTTGCGAGTCGTAAAATTAGAATCAGGGATCGATTTTTAAAGTGAATGCATATTTAGTGGATTGATTCGATATCTTCGATTTCGCCAAGTTTAATAGTACTTAAGACGGATGAGGTTGCTTCAGTTGGCTGGATCATCAAAGGAGATCAGCTGAAGGAACTGGGCAACCATATCTGAGATTTTCTGCAGCCCGCAGCAAGACTCCCCATTTCGAGAGCTCTTGACTTGAATAGAGAGACACACGAGTTGCTGAATGAAACTCGTGAGCGATTTGCACTGTGCGTCCTCCCCTTGGAGCCACTGCATCGCGGTGTGCGGTGTCGTGGAGCTTAGAAGAACGAAATCTGATACCGCTGAGCAGTAGGTGCACGTCGCAAGGCCGTGGTCCGAGTTGGCGGCGTAGTACACGGCGTCGCGCAGGCGGCGGATTTGCGCAAAGGTTCGTTCTGCTTGGTAGTCGGGATCCACTTGACGGGAAGACGTTGGTGCCGCCGCTGACGCCGGACGACTGCAGACGGCACGGCTATTAACAACTGGTATGCGGCGACGCGAGAGCTTGTGGTAGACGTCGAATATAAAGGTCTTTTGCGCGTCGCGCTTGCGAACCTCGACTGACTCGACGCGCTGAAGCGCGACGAGCGCCCGCGGTCGCTCTGTGATTTGCTGTGGGAGCATCGTGACTGGTCGAAGGGGATTAAGTGCTGGTGATAGACAGTTTTGTGTGTAGGTCGTCATGGTGAAGCCACTTGGAGATCTGGATGTGTGAGGAGCTGCGAAAATTGAAGAGTGAAGACTGTTTGGTCAGCGACTTTGTTAGCGCTGTTCCACTACGCAAACACGCTCACGGCAGCGAGTTTTGTGTCACAGATTATATTAATAGCGATGACCTGCATAGTTCAGTGTGGCGCGCTGAATGTGAGCGAGTACGGCTGCGGCTGGCGTTCGCAATAAGCAGTGGCGTTGGTGGATCGATTGGCTCTGCTTGGGTCGAAAAGCTCAGCAGGACCATCACTCAGCGCCTGTCATGTTGTCTATCTCATGTCGCAGAAATGCAAAACACGATGCAACTGGAAGATTTTATGTCCATGTCGCCTCTCCTTTTGGTGATATGGCGTCAACCGAGGTACTGTTGTAGGATACATTCGTTGACAATCTTGCTGTACAGAGAATCTTCTTGTGGCGGGAGATGGTCCTTGTGAGCAACTGATCGCGTGACCCGAAGCGCTGAATGTGAATCGCGCAATGCGACGCGGCAGATTCTGACATTTCAATTTCACCACACGCCATTCGCCAAAGCAGTAGTTTTGGCTAAAAGCGTGGTCTGTTCCAAGCAGGACGTTGCAATGCGACCTATTACATGTTCATAGGGATCGTCTTACAATCCACAATCAGTCAGTCTGGTATATTTGACGGTCTGTGTCGTAATTCTGCTTGTTTTCGTAAATCAAAGTGAGGTGGACTGCCCTATGCACGTTTAAGTCAATTCTTGACACTTTAATCGGGAACTCAATCATAAAAAAATGCATGTCTCTATTTGTTGGTCTATCGGTACTTGATCTCATCGTGCCCGTGTCACGGGTAGCGATTCAGGCTCATTTGCTTGTCAATTCCCAGCAGAAACAGCGCCTGAACTCCATCGCGTTCTTCCTTGCCAACTACATTTCTTCCTTTCGCTGTCTTGCCTTCAGCCGACTCTCTCCACGCCTCCATGTCGCTCAGCACGGCGTCCATCATCTCAACGTCCGACGCGCGCAGCAATCGGAGAAAGTACAGCTTGCTCTGTATTTTCGTTGTGTCATCGTGCATCGCTTCCACAAGCTCGCGCATCCAGCGCCAGTCGTCTCCGTCCAGCGCGCTCTCTGCCTCGAGCAGGTCTTCCGTAATCCGGTGCTCTTGCTCAGCGACCGCGCACTGCAGCGTGGCGCGTGGGGCGACGATGGCTTCCACTGGCGCGTCGTTGGCGACGATGGCGCCTGTTGGCTCCGCGACGACGGCCATTGGACTCATGCTGCTTGTGTTTGTGTGTAGGACGATGGATGTGTGATACTGGATGATCGCAAAAATGCTCTAGTGAGCGGAGCTGAGACTGAACCCATTTATAGTCAGCAACCCAGACATAGGTGGTTTCACCACCATTCGTCGCACGTACTATCAATCCTGTTTATTGAGGTATGTAGCCTCTAGTAGACGTTATTTTCCATTGTCGGTCGAAATGGACATCATGGTCCAAAAGGCAATGATTTCGAAAAAATGAGTCATGACGATGATTGGCTGAAATGGTTTAAAATTTGGAGAGATGGGCATCTTGTGGAGGAAACCCAACCGCTGCATCAAAGTCATTCAAGTGAATCCCCTAATAGCTGAAAGTCTTCCATAACTGATATGAATCCATATACTCACATATTTAATATAAATCATATCCCATCTAGACAGCCACCACTAGTGTGAATTGAACCCTGTCCAATCTATAACTGTCCATAGTTGATATTCCAATTTTGGGAAGTTGGCGTTGATGTTGGATTCCCATCCATGTTGGGAAGATCGCAAGCGCAGGCGGTGGAGCACTTCCGGTCAGTGCGGGATTTGCCATTCAAAGTAAACTCCACCCGAACCATGGCGACGCCTCGGCTCTCCCTCAAGCTCATCGGCGCGCAGAATGTGGGCCTGCGCCGCGCCAGCGAGGCACCCATCGAGCCCGCGAATCTCTGTACGCGTCCACTCCACCGCCGCCGCCGTGGCTTGAACCCGCCGTCGAGAGCCGCCACTAACCTTCTTTTATTTTCTCGTTTTCTTTTCATTCCCTCAGTTGCCGAGGTGCAATGCGGCGAGAGCCTCTTCAAGACCGACGTGAGCGAGCGCACCACGTCGCCCGAGTGGAACCTGCAGGCCGTGTTCGGCGGCCGCGTGGGCGCCACGCTCGACGAGTCGGTCTCGCTCAAAATGTACTCGGCCGGCACGGGCGACAAGCGCATTTTCGTGGGCGAGGCGACGCTCCGCATCGAGGCGCTCGAGCCCAACGTGGAGAAGCAGCTCACGCTGGTCGTGCGCCCGCCCGAGGACTCGGCCGGCTGGACCGCGTCCGCCATCGAGATCAACGACGACGAGGTGCGGTGGTGATGGGGAGTTGGATGAGACTGTGGTCAGCAACGACTGACGCTTGGGGGGCTGGGATTGTAGACGTCGGAGGTGGTCGTGGATGTGCTCTACGAGCCAGACTATGGCATGGCACCGACACCGCCCGCAAGCGGCTCTGGCGCGCTGCCACCGCTCTCCCCGGCGGAGCCGGCACTGAGCCACGCGCTACCGCGGACACTATCCACGGGGGTTGAGGACACGCCGCCCAATGAGACACCGCCACTCATCAAGGTGCACTCGTCCACTGCCAGCGTGGACAACGAGGCGGCGCCCGCGCCCCCCGCAGAACCGTCCAAGCCGCCCAACTACATCGTCGTCACCATCTTGGAGGGCAAAGAGCTGATTGCGTGCGACGGCAAAGGGCCGGAGGCACTCAGCGACCCGCTCGTCAAGCTCTCGGTGACCAAGAATGAGCCACAACAGTCCAAGGTGGCCGAGAAGACGCTCCACCCAAAGTGGCGCCAGCGGTTCTTCTTCCTCGTGTCGCCCGCGCGCCAGGTGCTGGACATTTCGGTCGAGGACAACGACATGATCTCGAACGACTTTATGGGCCAGTGCTCGATCGACCTGGAGCAGTGGCACGCGCACTTCAACCACGACAAGGGCGTCATCTGGCTTGCGCTCGAGTCCAAGAAGGCGGCCGGCGATGTATCCGTGAGCGACATCAGTCCCGAGCGCAACATGAATTACGGGCTTGGCAAGATCTGTTTGTCCATTGAGTACAAGTACATCGAGCGCTCGATCGACAGCCTTGAGCAGGGCGAGCAGGACCACGTGACTGTGGTGCCGTCGTCGCGCAACCCGCGCATCGCATCAGGCAAGACGCTGAATCCGCAGATGAGCGGCGACAGCGCGCAGGGCGTGGACCCGAGCGAGGACCTTGAGGTGCCTTTGGACGACGAAGATAATGAGTCTGTCCAGCGTGAGACCATGGAGGAGATCAAGAAGCGCCAGGAGGAGCGCCAAAAGATGTTTGCTGAGCTCTCGGACGTGCAGTTTTTGCCGGGTGACTACCAGATCCTTGTGCGCATCATCGAAGTGCGCGACCTCAAGCCGAAGGACGCCAACGGCTTGTGCGACCCTGTGGTGTCGGTCGAGTGTCTCGGTCAGCGACAGCACACGATGGTCAAGGAGAAGCAGCTCTCGTGTGTGATTGACGAGTATTTGGCGTTCAACTTCCGCCGCTTGGACGCGGACACGATCCAGCAGAGTAGCATCAAAATCACGGTCATGGACGCCGACGGCCCCAAGGCACTGGCGCGGATGTTGAGCGACGAGATTGGCTTCTTTGTGGTCGACGTGCCGTACGTGTACTTCCAGAAGGACCACGAGCTCCACCGCAAGTGGGTCGCGCTCGTTGGCAGTGGCAGGAACGATAGCGACAGCATCCAGGGCTACCTCCTGTGAGTATCACTCTCCTGCTGCGGCGCCCTTCTATCTACGTAATCTAACCTGTGAGCTTGTCTGTAGGCTCTCAATTGTGGTGCTCGGCCCTGGCGACAAGCTACGTATCCACCCACCGCAGGAGGACCGTCCGCCCGAGGATGCCCAGACCACAGTGCTGGCGACGCAGAACGACATCAACTCCCTCGTGCTCGTGCCACCGCGTGTGCGCCAAACGCTTGCATTTCTGGTCGTGACTATCTACCAGGCGCAGGACCTGCCCGACATGGACGAAGGATTTATCCGCCAGGGTGGAATTGATGGCTACGTGCGCGTGTACTTTGCCGGCCAGCACGTTGTCGAGACCAAACGCGTGACCGTCAAAGGCTCAGACAACTTGACTGTCGAGTTCAACCAGGAGCTCTGGTTCCCAGTGCTTCTGCCCACCATGAGCAACAACATCTGCGTCTCAGTGTGGGACTGGGACCTCACGGCCGACCAGCTCGTAGGCAACACGAGACCTTATCTGTTTCACCAAATCCAAAAGTACCCGGACCAGTTCACGCAGCATTGGGCCAACCTCTATGGCCCACCCACAGGCTACAGCAACGAGCCACTGGCGCGCAAGTACATGTTCGAGAACCCCAAGATCGCCAGCACCTACCGCGGCCGCGTTCAGCTCGGGCTCCGCCTCGAGGACGGCTTCAAGTCGGTTAACGACCGTCCGCACACGCGCAACCTCACCGCGGCGCTCCCGTCGGTGCCCATGCGTGGCTACACGATGCGCGCAGCCATCTTCTTCGGCACTGAGATCCCGCGCTTTGTGAGCAAAACGAGCTGGAACCGCAGCTCGAAGATGTCGGTCAAGATCTCGATTGGTAAGCACGAGATCAAGTCCACGCGTGTGGACAACCGCAATGGGCTCTGCAACTGGAACCAGTACTTGGATATCGCGGACGTCCAGCTGCCGGCGGATATTGACCACGTGCCCGATGTGTTCGTTCACCTCGTGCGCCAGCAGCTCAAGGAGACGCGCTACATTTGCTACGCGCGCTTCAAGGCCAAGCACTTGTTCCGCTCGGGTGAGGAGTACCCGGAGGAGCTCAAAACGATCCCGAGCCCCGAATGGGTGAGTCTCATCGAGGACCCAGCCATGAATGATCTCAAGGACCACGACTTCACGGGTAACGTGCTCATGAACCTGCGTCTTGAGCCAGCGCCGGTAGGTCCCGCCATCAAGGAGCTGGCGCAGATGTGGCGCGAGCATTCGGCCAAGAACCTCTCGTACACCAAGTACACAGTCTTCATCCACGTATTCCAAGGCCGCGCGCTGCCCGCGGCCGACGTGAACGGGCTGTTGGATCCGTACGTCAAGGTCACGTGCGGCGGCGCCGAGGGCAAAGTGAACATGCGCCTGGCGACGCGCGACCCGTGCTTCTATGAGACCGTGGCGCTCGACGTGGAGCTGCCACAGGATCCGGTGTTCCTACCCAAGGTCTCAGTGCAGGTCTTTGACTGGGATCAGTGGGACACGGACGATTACGTGGGCACGGCCAAGTTCTCCCTCACTGATTTCCGCCTGCTCAACTCGTCGACGTACAACAAGCAGCGCGCGAACGGCGAGTACACGCCACCGCGGCCGCGCTGGCATCCGATAATGCACACGAAGGAGGGCGACACGGAAGGCGAGCTGCTTCTTTCGTTCGAACTCATCCGAAAGGAGACGCCGGGCATCATCATCGACCCACCCGAGTCCATCCGCCCGCCCATGGAAGACCGCTTCTTGGAAATCACGAGTCTCGGCTGCCGCGGGCTCCAGCCTGTGGGCTTCATGGCCATCAACACGCCGTACGCCAGGTTCGAGATCGGCGAAGTGACGCGCAACCAGGGCGTGCGCTTCACGAACCCGTCGTCCAAGCCCAGCGGACGCAATCCCAACTTTCTGGAACGCGTGGTCATCCCAGTCAAGATGCCCATTGACGCACTGTACGCGCCACGGCTCAACATCAGCGTCTACGATAACTTGCTCGGTGGCTTCTACAAGCCGCTGCTCGGCTCGTGCGCTGTGGACCTGCGCACAAAGATGGAACTCTCCAATGGCGAGCCCAATCCGCTTTTCGTCCCAGCTGTGGGCGAAGGGTACGTGGGCAACCCTTACATTGACCGCCCAGCCGACTTCTCCACCTTCCCGGGCACGCTGCCTAAGGCTATCGCAGAGAAGAACGCCGAGCGCCGCACCTCACGTGCTGACGCCAGTCGGCCGTCGCAGGAAGAGTTCAAGCACGAGGAGTCCGACCGGGGAGCCGGCATCGCGCCTATCAGCTCCAAGCTCAGCGTGCATCTCCCTCAGTGCGACCTGGACGACGACGACGATGTGCCGCCGTACCTGCGCAATCGCACGATCCTCGATGGCCCCGTGGAGGACGACCTCAACAAGCCGCCATTCGAGACCTACTCGCTCTTCCGCGGTGACATGCTTGTGCGCAGAAAGTTTTTCGGCGGCGTGACCGAGCCCGAGATCCGCCCCGTGGGTAAGTTTAAGGGCATGATTCGCTTGCTCAAGCACATGGACGAGCCGCCGGTGCTCAATCTGGACCAGTTCTTGACGCCGCAGCCGTATCTCGTGCGCGTGTACGTGCTGGACGCAATGAACATTCAGCCCAAGGACGAGAACAACAAGTCGGACCCGTACCTGCGGCTGAGCCTTGGCGACGGCCGCAAGCGCCACCACCTGATCAACGACCGCGACAACTTCCGTAAGGCCACGCTCGCCCCAAAGTTCCACAAGATGTACGAGTTCAAGGCCGAGCTGCCGGGCGCGTCCGAGCTCCGGGTTGAGGTGCTGGACTACGACTTTTTCGCGATCCCGAGCATTCCGAATGGCGTGAGCAATGGACTCACGTCCGTCGGCTCGACAGTGGGCGGCGACGACTTTATCGGCGCCACGATCATCGATCTGGAGGACCGATGGTTCAGCTCCAAGTGGCAGCAGTTGGGCGCCAACGGCGACGCATACGAGAAGCGCAAGCCGCTCGAGCTGCGTCCACTGTTCGCGCCGTCGAGTTCGCTTGCACAAGGCAACTTGCGGCTGTGGGTGGACATTCTCACGGAGCCTGAGATGGCGCTGGTCAAGCCGCTGGACATCTCGCTGCCACCAGTGCGGAAATTCGAGGTGCGCGTGATCGTGTATAAGGCGCGCAACGTGACGCCGGGCGACTTCACCGAGCTGAGTGACATGTTCATCAAGTGCTGGCTCCAGAATCGCGACGACAAGGCGCAAACCACGGACACGCACTGGCGCGCGCGGGATGGTAAAGGATCGTTCAACTGGCGAATGAAGTTCGACATTGAGCTTCCCGTGGATGAGGACAGCGAGGCCGACAAGGGCTATCTGCATTTGCAGCTCTGGGACAAGGACGTGCTGTACGATGACTGCTTGGCCGACAGCGTCGTGGACCTGAGCGTCTTCCTCAAGCAGGCGTACAAGTCCGGGCTCGCGGTCGACGTGTTTGCCAAGCACAAGGAAGTGCGCATGCGCGGCACGAGCACGGGCCAAGCGCTTGTGGCGTCGAGCTCAATGCCGCCGTCCAGTCGTGAAGGTACGGTCCCTGTCAGCTCCTCCTCTGTTGCCATCGACGTGATGAGTGACCTCAAGCAACCGCTGCTCGCAGGTCCGTCCAGCGACCAGCACGAGCAGTCAGCCACGGGCGCTACGCAGTCCCAGTCCGGACGCAACGGCAACGGTCCGAATAGCGCGCACCCTCGGTCGCCGTCATACCAGACCAGTGAGACTCCAGCGCCGCAGTCGGCGCCTTCGTCACGCACTCAGAACAAGCCGCCGTCCATGAAGCGCAAGGAGAAGGCCGAGTCGCTGGTCAAGTCGGTCAAAGAGCGTCTGGGCATGGGCGAGGACCCAGAGAACGCGAGCTGGCTCACGTTCACGTCGCGCGACCCGACGACGGGCGACCGCGTGCGTGCTGGCGAGCTGCTCGTGTCGATCGAGATCCTGCCAATCGCAGTGGCCAGCATGCGTGCGGCCGGACTGGGTCGCAGCGAGCCCAACAACTTCCCATTCCTGGCCGAGCCAGCCGACCGACTGCATCTGTCGGCCATGTGGAACCCGCTGTACGTGCTCGAGGCAATGATGGGTCCAAAGTACTACCGCGCGTTTACTTCGGGGATCTTCTGCGCGCTCATCGTGGCTTTGCTCGTGTTCGCCGGGCCGCTCGTGAACGCGTTCGTGACCATGCTCGACCTCATCCCGGCGCCCTACGGCTTCATCACGTTCGGCGTCGTGCTCGCGATCGTCGGGCTCTCGGTCTTCTATTTCATGTACCGCTGCAACCGTGCCATTGCCGCCTACACCAGGGACTAACGAACCATTCGAGTGCCCGGGCAGCCAAAGTTGATTGCAACAATGCACATAGTGTCGTCCAGTTTAGTGGCCATCAACAAACACCAATGCTAGCCAACAAAAATACATGATGGGTGAATTCTGACAAGATATTCCTACAGTCTTCGATACTGCGCCAGGGGCGTCGGCTCGTCCTCGCTCACGAGCTGCACGGGCGTCTCGCTCGCTTTTTCGTCGTCGTCGTCGTTCTCCCGACTCGGTGGACACCACAGTCGCAGCAGCACGGGCTCGAGTAGCACGAGTGCAGCCAACAAGACCACCAGCAACGCCTCCACAGCGACAAGCGCCTCGTACGACGTCGCCACGCAGCGTGCGAGGGATGAAGACAGTGGCATTGGCCTGGAATTGAGCAGCGCCTCGTGGAGATGCGAGCAGGTCGTCGACTTCCACCATCGTAAGGTCAGCGAATCTACAGTTCCACGACCACAGGCTTAGCATTCGCTTCAGACCACGTAGTGTGTGCACGACTATGTGATTCGTCCACTTGCAACGCACCAACCAAGACGATGGCGAGCTCCACGGAAGCGAATCCGATCCACGCGCGCGCGTCGTGGACGCTGGCGAACTGAAGCCGCAACGCGATGACGCTCAATACGAGCACCGCGGGAACCAGCACGTGCACCAGCGAGTACGGGAGCGACCAGCCGCCTTCGAACAAGTCGCCATCGAGAATGAAATCTGGCGCCCCGCGACTGGCGAAACTGGTGTCGAGCGAGCATCCCGAAGGCGCGCAGAGTCTGCCTCTGTATAGCTGCGTCCACGCCCAGCAGATCACTACCAGCGACAGCGCGACCATCATGCAGAGCAAAACGTCCTGCAGGCGGTGCAGGCAGCGTCTGCTGCGCGCCGACAGTGGCGCCAAGTGGACGCCATCGGTGGCCTCGCTCGTCTCGTGGAGAAGCAAAGGTAGCTGCCGACGAGACGACGCGGCGCTTGGCGTTTGATCCGCGAGGCTCACGTACCCGCTGGTCTCACTGGAGAGCGCGGCGCTGCGTTCACCTTCGTCTTCGTCGTGGTTGCACGGCCAGAGCGTGAGCCGCCGCATCGTGTAGGCGCTGCAAAAAGAGACCGTTCATGGATGAGACCATGCGTCCCGAATATGTGACGTGTGAGAAGATACTACTGTAGTACTTTCATGGAAAGACAGGACCGATCCAAAACCTTGTGTGACGTGTGCTGTACTGTTGCTGATGTGTTGCCATGGAAAGGACGGCTCATGCGGTCCCTACGGCCTGGAAGAGCTCTGGAAACGCGAGCGTGAGTGGGAAGATGACCAGCACGCCAGCGAAAGCGCCCATTTGGATCGCGAAGCCGCTCCACTGGAACGCGGACTCGGCGAAGACCACGTCGCGCGTGAAGTCCGCTGTCAACGCCACAGCAGCCGCAGTCAGACCCAGTGTTTCCACCTATAAATGCGGAACACGGAGGGAAACGCGCGCCCACCTTGCTGCTTGACCGTGAGGATGAGCATGGCCTGCGTATACGAGTAGATACCTGCGGATGCAATGTACAGCACCAGAGCTGTGGCCACCAAAAAATGCTGGATTAGACCACAAAGATGGTTTGTACTGTAGCAGCCAAACCCACGGATCCACGTACGCAACAAGAAACCGAGCTCGTGGTTACCACTGCATGGCGGCGACGGCAGCAGTGTGCACACGACCAACAAGATCCCAACGACGACGAGCACGAGCGTCGAGATGTAGACTGTGTACAGGCGGAAGAAGCTGCCAAGCAGTCGACAAGCCCGTTTGGTACAGTTGCAGCAGTTTTCACGAGCGAGATCATCAAGGGTGTGGGTACCCACCTGGTGAGGAAGCGCGCGAGCGGGTCCAGGAAGAAGATGGCCGCGTTCGCGAGCAGTTGGTGCTGCGCAGCGCGCGGAAGGTCCGTCGGCTGTCGTGGGCACAAAACGCACGGTTAGACCGAGCAGCATACCGATTCGCAACGCTAAATGCGATCCCAGGCACCGAGTAGCGCGCAAATAAGAATGACGACAGCGACGGCAGAACCCCGCAGAACAGCGACGCGAGCACAGCCTGGCAGGCGAGTTCTCGCCCAAACCACTCAAACACGCGCTGCCGCAGCGAGTACGTCGACGGCTACAATCCCCCCCCCATTGTGATGGTCAAAAATCCAGAGAAGACGAAAGGTACGAATCAGTTGTTAAGCGAAGCGTACCGCTAGTCGGGCACAAGCCTCCGAGTCGACGAATGTCGCGTCGTACGTGTGCACTTTTTGGCGGCTGCTGCCGCTGCCGCTGACGATTCGCGCCCGCTCGACCGACACGGACGAGTAAAACTCCAGGTAGCCAAATGCCGCTATCGACACGAGCACGACCACCGCTGCAATGAGAGAAATAATCCGTCAGTAGACGATCAATACCACCCGCAGGTTCGACCAGCCTGTGTGTATGTATACTAGTAGGTGGTACGCACCGCACGCGACGTAACACGTCGAGACGGAGAACGCCAGGGCGTCGTCATAAGGCCGCTGCCAAAGCCCAAGCAGTCCGACGATTGCGGCACTCAGGCCTTCGCCGGTGGACAACGCGCCTGTGTAGATCGGCGGGAACGTCGCGACGTACGGATGGAAGACCACGGTCGTGACGGCGCTGACCAGTCCGCCCAGGTGCGAGAGCGCGAGCATCGCTGGCGAGTCCATCACAGCGGTTTAGCGTCCCCCCTCGACTCATCGTCCCATAGAAGTGACGACGTACCAACGCTGCGATTCCCGCCCAAGAGGTAGGCTGTTCGATCCCAGAGGACACTCATGCTGACTGGAGCACACCAGCAGGTTAGATCAGTGCATTGGTCCGAGTCCAAAGTCAGTACGCACTGGCGACGGCGAGTGAGACGAATAGACACATCCACACGGCGCGGGCGAGCGACAAATGGTGGTGGCGCGGGTTCAGCCACATGTAGAGCAGCGGATAGACGTTCGCGGTCTGCGTCGCAAAGATCTACGCGCCAGTTGGTAATAACAACACCACAAGGTCAGTTCGTCCCAGGGACTTGCACAGACAAAAGCGAACGCCAAGCCAGCAAGTCGACGCACGGCGCGCGGGGTGATCGAAAGTCGCTCTGGAAGGTGGAGCATGAAGTAGCTCAGCTCCACGTAGGTAGCTGTAGAGCAGAGACCACAAAGCGTTGAGCAGGAGCAATGGATCCGACGAATGGGAGAGCAGCAGCGCACTGCTGGTCAGGACCCAGGACGCCAGGCCGAAGCACAGAAACGCCGCGTAGGTGGCGCGGCTGGGGCCCTGGCGCGCGAGGCGACCGCGCAGATTCTCGTGAGACGGATGGTGAGACGTCCACGCCGGTCGCGTGGGGATGCGAGCGCCGTCCATGAGCCACGTCGTCGACAGATACACTGGCGAGCACGCACGCGCCTTTTCAAGATCTTTGGTGTCTGTGGATCTATAATATAGTGACCCCGAGGGTGTCAAATTCAATTTGAGCGCTATATTAGTAGACCAGACCTGCTCACGAATAATATAATACATTTAGGATGGCCGGGGAGCCTGCGTGGTGGTTAAAAAGACGAGATAGTTGCTTAGTCGGTGCTGCGCGACGTCGTGAGTAGCTCCGCGTCTTCTCCTGGACTCTTGAGCCCCACGGGTGTGGACGTGCCGCTGCTGGCGGCAGCTGTGGTGCAGGAGCTGGGCAGTGAACCTTCTTCCAGCGCGATCACACTTCGCCGTCTCGCCACGGCGGCGGCCGAGTTGTCGACGCACTCGCCTTCCGCCGTGGGTTCTAGATTCAGCTCCGCAGCCGCATCTCTGGTCGATGGTGAGGACGAGGAAGAAGATGACGGGACGTCTGCCTTTGGTGAGCTCTTGAAGGCTCCAGTGGCGCTCGATTGCCGCCGAAGTGTACTGCTAGTGGAGAACATACTCAGGCCGTCGTCGCTGCTCGCCTCACCCGTCTCCAGATCGGGGCACTCGGACGACCGCGCTGTGGACGAGAGGCCGTCGATGCTGTCGTCGTAGTCGTCGTCCTCGTCGTCTTCATCGTCGATCACAAACTTGGGGACGCGGCCGTTGGCGACCGCGACGGGAGTCGGGCTGTTCTCCGAGGCCGAGCTCGCGATGAGCCCGTCATCGCCAAACACCACGAGGCTCTTGCCGCGGCGACGGCTCGTCGAGTCGGCCCGCTGCAGCATGTAGTCCTGGTACGAGGGCATGAAATTGTGGTACGCGTCCGCGAAAATGTCGCTGAGACTGAGCACCTCTTTCATGTTCTTGAGCACCTCCGAGTCGGGGAGCCGGTCGAGGTTTTTCTTGAACTGGCTCGGGTTGAACGCCAAAAAGTGGAGCAGCGCGAACGGCACCATCTCGAGGCAGAGCACAAAGTCTTTCCACGCAAAGCTCTGCTCGTTCGTGATGCCGGGCACAAAGTCGATCATGCTGCTCTGCCAGAACGTGAGGAAGATCACGCTCTTGACCGCGAAAAATTTAAGCACCGGGTTGAACGTCTTGAGGATGTGCTTAGTGGCAAAGTAAAACAGCCACAGTCCGTACAGCGCGACCGAGTACGAGATGTTGTACACGACCGTGAGCACGAGCTGGTACCCGAGCGTGTGGTACTGGCCGCACATGAGCATGATGAGCGAGAGCAGCGCAAATACGGGCTTGACAAACACAAACTGGATGGTCGCGCGCTTGCACGAGCGCAGCAAGCGGCCGTCGCGGCCGATCGGGCTCAGCCAGCGGCTGAGCGGCCACGCGTGCGTGATGTCGGGCTCGCCCTGCATCTTGAGCACGCAGACTGACTCGCCGCCGGCGAACGACAGCACGAGCGCGAGGAACGAGTAGACCACGAACGCCTCGTAGCAGTCGCGCAGCGTGTCAAAGTAGAGCGCCTGGTTGACAAACTTGAGCGAGAGGAACGAGCCGAGCGCGTACACGGGCACGATCACGAGGATGCGCACGATATACTTCTGCAGCTGCGGCCGCGCGTAGTGCTGCAGGTGCTGGTAGATGTTGAACACGCTCAGTGCGGTCGCGAGCGCGCAGCACACGAGCGCGACGAACAGCGACATGCCGCGGTTGGTCTCGACCCACGCGAGCGGCAGCCCGAGGATCTCGCCGTCGCCCGTGGCGTCGCCCTGGAGCACGACGGTCTCGTTGATCGCGTTCAGTTCCATGGCGTGCTGGTGTGTCTGGGCCAATTATAGCCGGGGAAACCCGCGATCGAGGCGCGACTCTCGCGGCCAACAGTAGCTGGGAAGAGGGGAGGATCGCACGGAATGGCAGTGCAGTCCACGTGGTACAGTCGTGCAGTGCGGCAATACGGGAAGCGTCAGCGTATAAAGACCGTCGGTCGTTTGCTCTCTTCCTGCGTAGCTCCTCGCTTCGTCAGATGGGCAGGTAAAGCGCAGTCTTGGCTTTGGGGAACCACAGCGAGACAGCTCAAAAACAATCCGGAGCAGCTGCGAAATACTATGATTGGTGGAAAACATTTTTCATCGAACATGATTGGTGGAATATCGTCTAGGAGATTCAGTCGCTTCTGTTCCAGTTGGTCCATCAACACTGGAGAGCGGGACCGCGCTGTATTGGGATAGGATACGGTAGAAGAGAATCAGCCCGCCATTGGGAGAAAACGTCGCAGATGGAGCCATTTCCATGGCCTGTCACATCAGTCAAATTTGTCAATTCAAGGTGGATCTCAAAGGAGGCTGTCTGGGGTTCTGCCCGACACTTTACCTACCTTTGACATTTTTGCCCTGCGGGACCTCAACCGACTAAATGGAGCGTCCACACCTTTTCACAAAATATATCTTCGAAGAACAGGGATTTTTGATCCTATTTCTGCATAAATTTATATGAATTTTATGGTCGCGGCGTTGCAGCCCTCACAATGGGCCTAGAAATGGCTCATGTAGCGTCAGCTGGGGTCACGTTGGTGAGCTCCTCGTGCACAGCTTCGTCATAGATTGCCAATTCTTCATTGTGTGTGTGTGTGTTTTTTTTTACATGACTGTTTTTATGTGTTAGTGCCTGGAGTCACCACGGTTCTAAAATTCCTTCTCTCCCCTTGGATTTCATCGTTGGCGAAGGAAGCTGTGCCTCGACAGTTCCACTGCCGTCGCTCGCTCTGTTTGGTGTTTTTGTGTCAAGTCCATGTGTTAGTCATTAAGACTCGAGATTGATCCATCCATCTCTGCAACAACAACAACAACAAAACGCACCGTTGGGATCAATGCAGAAACAGCGCGCGAGAAACGAGGTGGCTTCTTGGGACAACCCCTCTGGAATCGGCGGCGACGACTTGGTGGTCGCGATCTTGTACATGCCCACGAGTCCGTTGGTCATCTCGGGCCACGGGTGCTTGGCCGTCGCCATCTCGATCACCGTCGCGCCGATGCTCCAGATGTCGGCCTTGAGCGAATGGCCCGTTTGCCGCACGACTTCCGGCGCCATCCACGGGATCGATCCGCGGATACTGCGCAGACTCTCCTCCAAGCTCGTGGTGATGATCTGCGGCAACCGCTTGGAGCAGCCAAAGTCGGCTAGTTTGGCGACGCCCTGGTCGGTCACCAGGACGTTGGCGCCTTTGATGTCGCGATGTAAAATGCCCTTTTCGTGGAGATACACGACCCCGTCGACGATCTGCCGCGTGTAGTTGCGCACGACGTCTTCGTCAAACGCGCCAAAAGTGCTCAAATTGCTGCCACGTTCAGACTCAAAAATCAGCGCAGTTTATCACCGGCCCAACGGCACGCAATCACTTGTCGTTTTGCCGAGCACAGAGGATGGAGCAAACAAGCAGGAAAAACGGACCTGGCGATGGAGCCGCCGGGAACAAACTCCATGAAGATGTAGAAACGGTTCTCGCTGCGATGGCTGCCTTTATATCTGCCACAGACCAAGTTTCCCATTGCACATAAAAGAGTCAGTGTGGTCGTCGCTGTCCACGAATGTTTTCGCCAGTCGTACCGAACGATATTGTCGTGGCGGAGGTTGTGCATGACCTCGATTTCTTCGCTCAGCTTGAACAGCTGCCGCATCTGGTCATCGTTGGCGGCGGCGCGGATTTCGATTTCTTTCAGGGCGAAAAACTCGCCTGTCTCCGTGTTCAAACCTTTGTAAACAGAGCCGAACGTGCCTCGGCCCAGCTCGTCGCCGCGCCGCCAGCGCCCAATCGGTCGATCGTCGCTGTCCGCGGCAAGCTGCAGAGCGACTGAGCTGTCACTGCGACGGCTGCTGCCCCCAATGACTGGCGACGTCGACCGTGTGAGTGACAGATCCAGTCGGTTTTGCCCATACTCGTAAGTCTCTCGTGTGACATCAACGCTATGGTGCTGCCGGCGAAAGCAATGGCGTGCCGCTAGTGCCTGCGCGGATTCATACAAATGCATGGAAGGGTCTTCGCCCATGTGGTCAGCACTCGAGCTGCGCCGCTTTGTCGACAAGGTCTTCGGGGGCGACGGCCGAGGTGGCGACGGTGCCGAGTCGTATCCGGAAATGGCATCGTTCAGCTGTCGGCACCTGCCGGCCCTTTTCCACAAATCAAACTGGTATATCTTGGCTTCTGGCGTGGTTTGCTCTGGGTGGTCTTCTTCTTGGATCTGGCTGAGCGGAACCACCGGCTTCTCCTCGAGCTCTTCCACGTGTGTTGGCTCTTCCTGGTTCGTTGCGGCTCCTATTAGTTGCGGATCCGGCGTGGTCGACCGCGGCAGGCCGAGCTGCTCCCAGACCTGTGCATGGATCATGAAACTCGACCGTCTGTCTTCTCTCTTGCCATTCACTCGTTGCGGCTTGGTCGCGCTTCCAAGCTGGTTGCTGGACGGAGAAGGCGCTTCCAACGGCTGGGCCTTGGCCGCTGCTGTTACTGCAGCCACTGCGGGTGGCGTCTTCGCTCGAACCCATCCTTCATCCTCGTCGGTTGCATGGACCGGAACCAGTTTCCGACTGCTAAAACCGGGTGCACTTCTCCTCTCGGGCGCGCGCGGCGTGAGCCCGTGGGGCGACGCGATTGCGGGCGTTTTGCTGTGCTTGAGGCGGATGTTGCGGCCGCTGGAGCTGCGGTGGAGCTCGATGTCGGGCTCGATCTTGAGCGTCTCGAGCTTCCGCAGTCCCTTGGTCATGTTCGACGTGGCGTGGTCGTGCTTCTCGTTCTCCTTCGTGGAGCGCGCACGCCGTGGGCTCGTCCGAGGCTCATGCTGCATCCCGATGGTCTCAGGTACAAAAACGCTCAGCAGCTCAGTTTCGTCGCAGGGATCCGAGCGGACGAAAGCGCATCGATAGGCGGGACACGCGCGGGTCGTCCGCTGACAGAATGAGAGGGAGAGAGGGAGAAGCTGTGAGATTGGGAGGAGCCAAGACCTCGAATGGCGGTCCGGCCATTCACTTGCTGGGTGTTGCTCCACGAAGCGGCGTTTGCGATTGTTGTAAATTTAGTAGGTTGTGTCCGCAACTTCAAGAATCGCGGAAGGACCGTAATTTACGGAGTCAGATCGGTATCTTATCGAAGCTCTTCAAAACAAGGTGCGTTCTCGATCAGTTCAATCTGATTGTAGTGGTGATGATGACCCTCATCCCAAAACACGGTATACTGCGTCCATCATCGAATCCTCAATTCATACCGCCCAAGAACCAGATCGTCATCGCTCTCTCCATCAGCTAATACAGCAATACCCGTAGCGAGATGTGGCGCGCCTCGACCTCCTCCTGGGTGCGGCGCCACGCCGCGCGCGCGGCTGCCAGCAGCGACGCAGCGTCTCTCACCGTCGCCACCTCGTCGCGCACCGCCGACCGCGAGGCCACCTCCGCCGCTCTCGTAGGCGCCGCCGCGCTCGGCGCGCTTGTGGCCTCAGCGGTCCACACGCCGCCCACGCGGCTCGAGGCCACCGAGCCGCCTCTGCCCACCCGCGCTCGCGGCGGCGGCGGCGGCAGTGGCGGGCAGCACATCTCCAAGGAGCATCTCAAGCTCTCGCGGCGGTTCACGCGGCGCAACCAGCAAAAGTTCCACCGCTACGTGATCGTCGGCTGCGGCACGGCGGCCCACGCGGCGATCGAAGCGATCCGCCAAAGCGACCCGCAGGCCGACATTTTGATTCTGAGCGACGAGCGCGCGCTGCCACGCCACGAGACCGGCATGGGCATGGGTGTGGGCTCGGACGACGGCGCGGGCTCGGACACCGAGCCCATGGCGGATGCGCTGCTCGAGGCCTACAACCAGTGGCGCCGCCACATTGCGCAAAGTCTGGAGGAAGACCCGGCCGAGTCGTCGGGCGGATCCCACTCTGGCAGCAATGGCACTGACAGCAGCGCGAATGCGACTGCAAATGCGCCGCCGTCGCCCGTGACGCTGCTCATGCGCAAAGAGACCAAGATGCACTTTGACGTGGAGAAAAACCGCATTTTGCTGAGCGACGGCACTGAGATCCGGTACGAAAAGTGTCTGATCGCGTGTTCCGGTCGGCCGCGCCACTTCTACGTGCTCGACAGCGACCGCATCTCGTACTCGCTCAAAGACCGGATCAATCTGTGCACCACGTTCCACGACTTTGAGCAGCTCAACGCGATCAGTAAGAAGCCCGACGTGAAGCGCGTCACCGTGGTGGGCGGCGGATTTTTGGGCACGGAGGTGGCCACGGCCATCGCCACGGACCCGCGCAACGCGCACATCAAGACGCAGCTCACGTTCGTCGAGTCGGCGCCCGCTAGCCGCTCGCTGCCGCAGTACCTCGCGCTCGAGCTGGGCAAGCGGCTCCAGGCCGCGGGCATCGAAGTGATCCCGGACCGGCTGGTCACCAGCATCAAGTGCGAAGGCAAGTCGGTCGAGGAAGATGGCGTGACCATCAAAGCGCTCGGTAATGGCAAGCACAAGATGGTCTCGGACTATCTCGTGCTCGCGTCCACGCACACGGAGCCGAACCTGCGGCTGGATCGCCAGACGGGCTTTGAGGTGGACGAGCGCAACGGCGGCATCGTCGTGAACGGGCAGCTCGAGGCCATGGGCGGCGTGTTCGTGGCCGGCAACGCCGCGAGCTACTACGACCCGTACATTGGCCGGCGCCGCGTGGACCGGTACGACCACGCCGTCAACAGCGGGCTGCTCGCGGGCATGAACATGGTCGCGGCCACCACGGCCACGCCGTTCTCGGCCACGAGCAAAATGAAGCTCTACCGGCACCAGCCCATGTTCCGCTGCAACCTGTCGGGGGTGGACGTCCAGATCGAGGGCATCGGCGAGATTGACGCGTCGCTCCGCACGGTCGGCGTGTGGGTCCAACGGTCGGGCAAGTCGCGCTACGGCGCGCCGACCAACGAGCCGGCGTCCTACGATCGCGGCGTGGTGTACTACCTTAAGGGCAACAAGATCATGGGCATCTTGCTCTGGAATGCCGCCGACGTGCTCGAGAGCGCGCGCCAGCTGCTGCTCTCGCGTCCAGAGCTACGCGACAACGCCGTCGAAGAGCTCAAAGACGTGATCTCGCTCGGCCCGGACGACTGGCTCCACGTGGTCGCCACGTAGAGGGAAACAGTAGGCCAGGCTAACCGGTGCGTCGTTTGGAAGGGTTCCATTAAAAAATGAGAAGAAAAGAAGAAACAACAATAGGTCGTGCATCAGTTGTTCGTGGATGCCAGCTCTGCGACGCAAAACGAACTTTACACCAGTGCCTCTGCTTGCTGGACACAAGTGGACTTTGAGCGACGATGTCGCCGCCTCGAGCCGTGAGCAACCATGTAAAGGCGCTGGGCGTGGTCGTTCTGGCGTCCATGCTCTGCACCGCTGTTCTCATCCACACCTCGCAGCGCCCAACCGCCAGCAAGCCGCTTGTGCTCGCGATGGACAACCGCAAGTCGTTTCGCGACGACGGCAGTGCCACGCCAGCTCCGCTTGACGAGAGCGATGACGACGCACGTTTAGACCCCAGCAAGCGCTTCGCCTACGTGTTCTACGTGACCAGCGACACGTACGCCTGTCCGCTGCTGCATCTCCTTGACCAGCTCGTGAACACAGTCAAGATGCAGTCCGACCGCTCTGACCTCGTCGTGCTCCACTCGTCCGCGGTCAGCACGGCCGCACTGGTAAAGATCCAGGAAGCCTTCCACGCCAAGTTGATTCTTGTGGACCCGATCCTCGCCGACACCTCCGACCCGACGTGGCGGGAATCGCTCACCAAGCTCAACGCGTTCCGCGACTGGGGGTACGACCGCGTCGTGTACATGGACGCCGACGCGGTGCCCCTGCAGAACCTCGACCACTTGTTCGATCTGCCGCCGGCGCCGCTGTCCGCGCCTACTGCCAACTGGCTCGCCCAGCCGTTCTTCTCGAGCGCATTAATGGTGATCGAGCCCAGCGACGCGCGCTTCATGGAGATGGTGCACTTGGCCCAAACGCGAGGCGAGACCGCGGGCTTCGACATGGACGTTCTGAACGCGTTCTTTAAAGACACGGTGCAGTACCTTCCAGGCGACTACACGGTGCTCAACTCGGACTTTCGCGCAAAACCAGAAGCGAAGAACCCGTTGTACGCCACGACCACCGAACTCAAAGCGCACGCCATGGTCGTGCATTTCTCGTGTAACCCTGACGGCTCGTACGGCAAACCGTGGACTGCCGGCACCAGCCGGGACATGCCGTTCGCAGCGATCCAAGGGCTGGACCCGCTGTTTGCCAAGCTGTTTGAGGACTACTGGACGACCCAACGGACTCGCTGTCAATAGACGAGTCTATGCCGAAATCCGATGTTTTGGTTTCGGAACCGAAACCAAGGTGGTGCACACTCCACAGCACAGTGCCGATGGCATTATGGGAGGGAGTCACGATCGTCAGCAAGTCATCGGGCGTCGGGTTCAAGTCGGACCTGGCTCAACCGCACCAACCGTAAAGTCGAGGTTGTCCGCTTTGTCAAGAGCTAACTTGGACTCCTTTCCCAATCTAATTACACTGATATAGCATACACTGATGGAGAAATCGACACCTCACCTCTTGAGTTTAGAACTCGCAGGTATCGCGTTCGCCAATAGACCATTGGTGGTGAGGCTCATCCAGTGGGGTAAAGTACTGTAGTCCGTGCTGATGCGTCGTGTGCGTGCTTGGTAGATAAATAGATGAGGATATCTCCGATCGGGGCCTCGTCAAGATTGTGTTGGAGCGGTTAAGGTATTCGGAAATCTTGACGGGTAAAAATGAAGATTTGAGAATTCGAGGATCGGTTGAAGAAATGGCCAGAACAGGTCTAATTGGCTGTATTTTTGTTCTGTCGCCAACTGGTGCGATGACTCGGTCGACACCATTGGAGTTGAAGAAACAAGAACCGAAGGCATTCCTCTAAGTACGGTTTTCGAGTGTTTGTCTAATCAGACCGCGAACTTCAGACGGACTGGAGGGCACAACGAAGAGGCACTGAGTGGGAAAAGAAGAGGAAAACCAGCGGCGGCCAACGCACCAAGTGCGTCACTCCTGCATTTGCGCGGTCTTTAGACGGGCGTCTCAGGACAATTATCCAGTGAGATCTACAATGTCCGCCACCACGCGATATCCGGTAGTCTTAGTCCATGGTTAGAACGAGCAGTCTAGCCTCCCGTGGAGAGGGTGACGATGAGTCTAACTGTTTTCTTTTCCCCGTCTTGGTTAGGCTTGTTTGGCTACGGCAAGGAGCGCCCGCTTTGGAACCACTGGGTACCGTACTGGCCGGAGAAGGAGCTTCTCGAAATCAACACCAACGTGCTGATCGCCGACGTCGGGATGGTTTCCTCGGACCACGATCGCGCCTGCGAGCTGTTCTACCAGCTCTATGGAGGAACAGTCGACTACGGCGAAGCCCACGTCCGTGAAACATGTGCGTTTTTTTGTCTTTTCTCACTGGTTTAGACCACTGCGGTTAGACGCATTAGCTAGTGCACTAACCATTTAGTTTGTTCCCAACCCTTGGTCAGTCCATGCGCGATTTGGTCGGACCTACGACCAACCAATGTATCCGACCTGGAGCGCTTCGTCGCCGATCCATCTTGTGGGTCACAGTATGGGCGCCACCACCGCGATTGAGCTCTACCAGTTGATCTGCATCGACGCCTTTGGCGTCGGCACCGACCACCGGTGGGTTCGCAGCATCACGTGCATAGCCGGACCGCTCACGGGCTCGACGATCAGCCACATGATCGGTCTCCACGGCGACGATCTCGTCCCGTGGACGCCTGCCCACTTGCTCGTGTCGGCGCTGGGCATCCATTTCAAGTTGTATCAGTACATTCCGTGGCTGCGCGGCGCGATCGACTACCGCATGGACCAGTGGCGCGACTTCTCGCTGCGAGAGGTGCTCTCGGTGAATGGCAAAGTGAACCGCTCGCTGGATCTCTCCATCTACTCGTGTCAGCCGGCGCGCCGCATCAAACGCAATAGCCAGCTCAAGCAGATGGACAAGCTCTTCCTCATGAGCATCACGACGTCGCCGCGGAACTTCCACATGCCCAAGCGGGAGCTCGGGCTTGCGGCGCTGATAACGCTGTTTGGAGTAGGCAAACTTCCGTCGTTTCTATCCAAAGGTGTGCTGCTCCACTTGCCAGCGTGGCTTCGCTCGACGAGTGCGAGGGGATTGATGGTCGCTGCGCTGGCCACACTATTGTGGAGGCGAGTGAAGCGATGGAACGTCGCCAAGATGCCGAGCATGTACGCGCTGACGTGGCTCATCCGACGCCGGGCGCTCTCACTGCACGAGATCTACTCTGGATTCGACCCGGACAATTGGCAGCACAACGACGGGGCCGTGAACATCCACTCCATGCTGCGTCCGTGGTTCCCGAAGCCACAAGAACTCGCAGCGTCCAAGAGCTCGGTCAATCTATTAGAGACGCCTGGGCCACCGTCGCTCCGCGGCTCGGCATCCGCCCTGTCATTACGCTCGTCATCGTCAGTGTCATCAATGTCAGGCGCGCTCGCGCGTTGCGAATCCCACATTTCTATCAACGGCTTCCACCGAGAAATGGAATATATTTCCGAAGATGATGGCGAGACCAGCCCATTGACGCCACCGTACGAGCCGCTGTTTAGCAAAGGTCGCTGGTACGTCTACCGAGTGGATAACAACCACTTGGCGGGCACCTACTGGGACAAGGAAGCCGGTGACCTCTACAAGAGTCTCTTCACCATGATCGTTGACGAGTACGAATGCGAGCCAGTCGATCACGCGTTGAAGGCGTCAACGCCAGCAGCGTTCAGCGGTGGATCCCCAGTCAGCCGAGCGTCCCGCCCTAGCAGTGCAGCAACAAGCTTCGCAGTGTAGCGCTTCACCATGGGTGCACGAAATATATCTGTGCACCATCAGTTTACACCCCATGATCGCCTACTGTAAAACCTATTTTACAACTCCATCCTTCGATTTG
Source organism: Pythium dissimile (assembly GCA_023336445.1). NCBI lineage: Eukaryota > Oomycota > Peronosporomycetes > Pythiales > Pythiaceae > Pythium > Pythium dissimile. Next base: position 89,156 of record JAADWZ010000047.1, read on the forward strand.
AAACTCCCCTCAATCAGAACCCCCGGTGCACCTGGGGTAACGTGCAACCCAATCCCTCAAATAGAGCCCCCCAAATAACGGGTTCTGCCAAATAAACGTTCCTGTCCTAATACAATACCCTCGTTAAAAACTTTTTGTGTATTTTTACCGTTTTTGGCTTGATATTTGGTAAGAGTTGCATTCAAATTATCAATAAATATGGATATTATATGGATATTTCCTAGCTTACCACCCATCTTGGTCAAACACAGGGAACTCAATCGAATAGAGAACCTTTCTTTATTTCGTAGAACCCGTTAGAACCCCACCAGAAGCAAGTCAGAGCATACAAGACAATCCTTTGAGAACATCACAACTTCTGTGGAATTCAGCGGACAGAATCACGCCTTATCGGCCATTTCGTTGGACAGAGAGAAAGGGAGTTAACTGCTCTTGTCAGTTAACTCCCTTTCTTTCAACCCACAGGGGTTGTAAAACAGGCCTTACAGTAATCCGTGGAGGTTAATTATTGCATTCTAGAAGCGGCAGCGTGCGTCGACAATGATCAATCAATCGATAATGCATGCGGCCACTTCTGGAAAGTGCTCCTCATGTGGGGAGGTGGTTGCAGCACCGCGAAACTGCCACACAAAGTAAGTTACTCTGGAATATTGCTCACAGTAACCTTGGGTGACAGTATTTTGATAACCCTGTTTGACACAAAATAGTCGATCATACTTTCCGCAGTTGATGGTGTGGCGTCCACACCCGCGTCTACCAGTACAGTTGGTGCGGGTGTTGATGGGTGATGACCGCAGACAAGCGCGTCAGCACGCGCAAATCACCTGGAATCGCGCCGGTCCTGTTCTTTGTACTCAGTGTGTTTATGTTGATACAGTACATTGAAACCATCCCGGTCATTTGAAAGTCTCTTCGGTTTCCCCCACTACTGATACTACGCATGGGGCCGGTTTTGTGCATATGGTCCATGGTTCTCCCATTTTTTTAGCCTGAACTCGAGCAACTCGCTGACATCCAGCCAAACGACGAGGCTTGTGCTCCGCGTTCTACGAAGGCCATTTCCCGTTTTTCCTCACGGTGCAACAATGCGGCGCAATTACGAGGTCTCCCACGATGAAGATAGCGAAAAGCTCACCGAGGTCGCCACGATTCCAGCGACCGTCAGTTCAGCCCGGCTGACGCACAGAAGCCGGCAAACACTGGTGACGATTATACTCCTCACGGCTCTATGTGTTAGCGCCTATATCAACACAGGGCAACTACTCGGCAGTGTGCAAAGCGAATTACCGCAGGCAGGGTCGAGCGAGCCCCGTGTCGCGGCGACAACCGCGCAGTTGCTACCTCGGCAGAAGCGTTTCGCGTACATGTTCTACATCACCGAAGATATCTACGCCTGCGCCGCGCTCCACCTCATGACCGATCTTGTTCGCATCGTCAAGATGGACACCGCGCGCATTGAGCTTGTCGTGCTGCATTCAAGCGCCGTCAGCCAGACTATGCTCGCTCGTCTACAAGAGCGGCTTAGAGTGGACTTGCGACTAGTCCAGGTGGAGCCGATTCTCGCTGACGCGAAGGAGCCTACGTGGCAGGAGTCGATGACTAAGCTCCTGGTCTTCCGCGAGTGGGGCTACGAGCGTATCGTGTACATGGACGCCGACTCGGTGCCGATGCAGAACCTCGACCACTTGTTCGATCTACCACCAGCACCTCTGCACGCGGCTACCGCCTACTGGCTCAGGCAGCCGTTCTTCGCCAGCACTCTTATGGTGATCGAGCCCAGCGACGACCGCTTCAACGCCTTGATCAAGTGGGCGCGCGCCCAGGGTGCCGCCGCGGGCTTTGACATGGACATTCTGAATGCATTCTTCAAAGATACGGTGCAGTATCTTCCGGGCGACTACTCCGTGCTCAACTCGGACTTTCGCGCTCCATCTGATGCGAAGAACAAGCTGTACACCACCATCACGGAGCTCAAAGCGCACGCCAAACTGGTGCATTTCTCGTGTAAGCCGGACGGATCGTACGGCAAACCGTGGACGGCGGCGAGTCGTGACTTGACGTTTGTGCAAGGCTTCGATCCGCTGTTCGCCCAGCTCTTTGGCGAGTTTTGGGCCACGGAAGACAAGTTCTGCCACTGAGAACTCCCCCAGTATAGTCCTGTCCGTTTTTTTCCGCGTAAACCACATTGAAGGTGCCCCCATGACGGGGTCGCAGTGAGGGACGAGCTCATGGACAGTTCGAGAAGAGGAAAAAAGTATCTTTCGTTTCCCAGATTTGCATGAGTTGATGTGGTGGCTGTACATCAAAATGGATACTCTTTTGATGTACTGTGTGTCACTAATTTATACCCCCTGCTAGCCTAATATGGAGAGTTCATTGCATTCGCGAAGGGCAGCCGCGTGCATCACTGTATCTGCTGGAGTTAGGTAACAATCGCTTCGTTCTTCGTGTTTCGCTCTCTGCTGCAGCTCCCGCCGCCCGCCATGCGCCGCTTCGCCTCCACGCGGATTGCGCTACTCATCGCGTGCACTTTGCTGTGCTCGTCGGCGCTGAAGCTGCCGGCGAACGACGAAAAAATCATCCTAACGACCGCGTCCGGCGAGGAAAAAGTGGTCACGCGCGAGGAGCTCGAGGCTATCGAGAGCCAGCAGCGGCAGCTCCACGCGCAGGTGCTGGAGAAGACCGAGAGCGAGTGGGTCGAGGACCAGAGCCTGGCCGACGTCCACCGAAGCAACCCGCAGCTCGCGCGGGCGATCGGCGTCGCCCGCGACAGCTTCGCCACGCTGCAGCAGCACGGCTACGCGCGCGGCTACAAGCTCGCGAGCTTCACCGAGGTGGACGCGGTCCCGATCACCAGCAAGAAGGCGCAGCAGGAGCCCGGTTTTAACGGAGTCGTGGAGCAGCGCATCACCATGCGGCTCTACGCCGAGCGCGATCCGAGCTCGGGCGTCGAGGCCAACGCCGGCACTAGCGCGGCCAAGCGCGCTGAGCCGCCCAAGCTCGGCTACGAGATCGAGGCGCTCTTCGACAAGAACGGTGCGTTCATTTTTTTGTCTACCTGATTGCTTTTGAGCTGGTGGATACCTAAAAATTTAGAATTGGACCAAAATAATAAATAGAGGTGTCCAGTGTGGTGTACGCGTGGCAGCTCACGCGCGACGACAACCGCAGCAAGGAGCTGCGCATCAAGCCGTCCGAGGCGCTGCTCAAGCGGTACGCTGAGCGCCGGCAGCAGCAGGCGGCCGCCGGCTCATTCGTGGCGCCGTACGCGACGTGGCTATTAGCCGGCGGCGTCTCGCTCATCGTCGCGGGCGTCGCTATGACGTTTCTTGCGCCGCGCCGCGCCAAGCCCGCACCCAAGCAACCAGCCAAGCCCGCTACGAGCTCCACGAAGGCTCCGGAAGGCGGCCCGCGGAAGCGGAAGGACGCCAAGGCGATCCTCGCGCAGGAAGCCGGCGACAAGTGGGAGCTCGCGAACGGTAGATGAGCTGCGAAAGATTGGAGATGAGTGTGGGCGAATTTGGGAATGATAGTGCACAAAATTTTGGCAATCCCATTTACATGTGACGATGCAGTCTGAAAACAAAAGGAGAAAGAGGGCGAAAAGAAGAGAGAGCGTTGTGGCCCGACCTAGTCGGGCCCCCTCAGCCACATCAACGCAACGCAGCACAGCGCAACGGGGACGGATAGAACGACCGGTGAGAGGGAGGGGATACTAGTGCACAAGTGCGCTGCACAGCGAAGCGACGGGCGGAGCAGCGAGGAGGTCGAGTCGGTCCGCGGAGAAGGAGCTGGCTACTACTAGTACTGTAGTAGTCACAGCGCTCATAAGTTCGTCTGGTGCATTGGGTTGTCGTGGCGGGCGCTTCCTCTGGACGTTGCGCCCGGTCCCCGGCCGGGAAGTCCCTCGGACAAGTACGAGTCTTCCGTGTACGTGAAGCCCTGGAAGAGGTCGGCGTTGTTGGCGTTGTTAGGGATGGCGCGGCGCCCCGCGGCCATGGCGATGCCGCCGCGCGCGTGGTTGTCGGGCGACACGACGGGCATGTCGGTGAACTCGCGGTCAAATTGGGACGTGTCGAGCGCACCCGAGAACGACGGGCGCCACGGCGGCGCCACCTGGCCGAGCGTCAGCGCGTCCCAGTTGATCTCCTTGAAGAACGGATGGTTCTTGATCTCGCCGGCGTCGGCCTCACCAGTGCCAAGACGCTTGGTCGGGTCCCGCTCCAGCAGCCGCGAGAGCAGGTCCTTGGCATCGGGCGAGAGGTACTTGGGGAATGTGAGGTCGCCCTTGCGGATCTTTTCAAAGAGCTTGTCGCGGTCGCGGCAGTAAAACGGCGGCAACCCCGTGAGCATCTCGTAGAGCAGCGCGCCAAGCGACCACCAGTCGACCGCGCGCCCATGGCCCGACCTGTTGAGGATCTCGGGAGCGAGGTATTCGGGCGTTCCGCAAAACGAGTTGGCCCCGGTAAAGTCATCCTGGATGCCTTCTTTGGAGAGCCCAAAGTCCGTGAGGCGGATGTGGCCGTTCGAGTCCAGCAGCACGTTCTCGGGCTTGAGGTCGCGGTAGATAATGCCCAAGTGGTGGACGTACTCGATCGCGAGCGTGATTTCCGCGGCGTAAAAGCGCGCGCGCGGCTCCTGGAAGCGCTGCACCTTGCCCAAGTGGAAAAACAGCTCGCCGCCGGCGCAATAGTCCAGCACAAAGTAGAGCTTGTCCTCGGTCTGGAACGCATAGTTGAGCCCGACGATAAACGGGTGGCGCACGTAGCCCAGCACGTGGCGCTCCGTGCGCGTGTGCTCCACTTGATTGCGCTTGATGATGTTCTCTTTGCGCAGCACCTTCATCGCGTAAATGTTGCCCGAGTCTTTTTTCTTCACTAGCAGCACCTTGCCGAAACTGCCCTTTCCAATCACTTTGATCATGATAAAGCCGTCGAGCGACACCTTCTCCTTCTTGCGGGCCTCTTCTTCCTCGGCTGCAGCCGCCGCGGACTGGAACTGGTGCTGGAACGCGATCTGCTGCTGCTGCTGCTGGAACGCATGAGTGTCCTGGGCCTCGGCGTTGAAGTCGAAATCAAACATCTAATGGGCACCAACAAAATATATAAATTTCGTCAACACGCACACTGACAAATAACGCGCGCTTCAGGCATAAAAAGATATTGATAACGCACCTCACTGTGGTCTTCGCTGTTGGCGTCGTCAGTCGAGTCGAACATTTCGTCCATCTGCAACCCCACAGCGTTTCTTCAGTCTCTCCATCAACACTCAACGATGCCAGCAGTACGTACATCGAGCTCGCCAATATTGTTCCGCGCATTGCCCATGGGCACTGCGAACGTTGCCTGTTGCAAACCTGGAGGCACAACCTGCGAGTGGAACCGTCCTCTGTCAGTTTTGGTTCTGCCCAACACAACTTATCTTGTTCCCACAACAAGACTCACGTTGGCGTCGGCGCTGACAAACTCCAGAAACACGTGCGATTGATAAACTGGTGGGTGTTGGAGGAGCTGCTCAAGCCACATGGCCAGCTCGGAACGGGCCTTCTCGACGCTCTCAGGGAACCGCGCGTCAAAGAGCATGGGGCAGGGCGGAATCGCGCCGAAAATGAGCCCAAGTTGGTTCGCCAGACGTTGGAACGCCTCATGGCGGCGATAGACCATCCAGCTCTGGAAGCCGCCTTGGTGAATGCTCAGGTAGAAAACCTGCGGAAGCGCATGAGCCTCAAGGGCTCGTGGGCAGAACCAGAGAGAATGGAGCAACGTACGACAGCTTCCTGATGCATGTCTCGCACAAGGCCGTAGCCCGTGATGTTGATGCTGAGCGCCATCGTTGGCACTGCGGACGGAGGTGTTGGCGTTGGTGACCCAACGTTCCAACGCGAAGGGGTTGCAGGGTGGTGCGCTGGACGGTGTTGGTCTTCGGCGCGGGTTTGTTGGTGTCGGCACTTGGTCACGAAGCACTGGGGCTGAAGTTGTTGGGCTGGAGTGGGGAAGAACAAAAAGCTCCTTTGGCCAATCATTACTCGAAAAACTTTCCGTGTCACTCGTCCCCGACCCAAACGATGACGTAACTTGGTCACGTTGGTGGGGAAACTGCTCTCGCTTTCTCTCTGGGTTGTGTTCTTGGACACCAAGACGGAGCGAGAAGCGAGCGAAAGAAAAAGAAACAAGAAAAAAGTAAATTACCCATCTGTCTCATCTGATTGGTGGACGAATTGACATGCATTCTATCCAATCAGTTGGCGATGTTACCTATCAATGAGCTCCTGTCACACTTGGCGCGCACACCCACAACACATGGCGCAACCATCCCCAGGCAGTAGGATCCCATGGAGCGAACTGTATGTGGCACCCAACCGCCGACGCAGCGATCTATTTCCATTCATCACGCATTGTACAGTACGCAGCATCCACCATGCTGCTTCATTTTTACTTTACAATAAAGCAACAGAAATCATTTTGTGTGGATTCGGCACGGGTCTTCAATCACAAAAACGATTCGAATTCGAAGCTCCTCTCTCCTTTGCTGCTCACACGTTGCAAACCGTATCTTCCGTGCGCCAGAAGTCGACGAAGAGCTGCCCAAAGAATGGGTCGATGCCTTGCGTCGTGAGAAACGAGAGGTCGCGGGTCTCCACGTGCCACGGCTTGCCGTACGAGCCGTCCGGCCGGCACGAAAAATGCACAAACTTGGCGCGGCGCCAGAGCTCGCTGGTCGTGGCATAAAGCAAGTTCTTCTCGCCCGGTTTGGCGCGGAAATCCGAGTTCAGCACCGTGTATTCGGACGGCAAAAACACCGCTGAGCTCTTGAAGATCGCGTTGAGCACCTCCATGTCGTAGTGGAGCGAGTCGGCGTGGAGACGCGCGAACCGCAGTATGTTGTCAAATTGCTTGTTGCTTGGCGTGATGACCATCAGCGTCGTCGCAAAAAACGGCTGCGCGAGCCAGTACGCTGTAGGCGCATATATCGGCGCCGGGGGTAGTTCAAACAACTCGTCCAGGTTGTGCAGCGGCACGGCGTCCGAGTCCAAGTAGATCACGCGCTCGTACCCAAAGTCTTCGAACACGCGCAGCTTGGTGAGTGATTGCTGCCACGTCAGGTCAGCTGCGTCTGCTAGGATCTGCGCGACTGGTAGTGTCCGCGCGTGGGCCATTTTCTCCAGTAGCTCGGCCACCACAGGTGTCACGGCGTTCGTGTAAAGTACCAGGAAATCGATCCGATTCGTGTCCATCTTGAGCTCGTTGAGAAGCCGCAGCATCGAGTGGAGCGCCATGCACGCGTAGTGGTTCTCGGTCACGTAAAACAGGTACGCAAACTGTCTGGTTGGCACCTCGTAGGCCTTCAGATCTGTGGGCTCTGCGAGCTCGAGCACTGCGTCTTCTTCGTAGTCTGCGTGGACGCCTGCTGCATCCGGTGCGCGGAACCCAGCAGGACGATTGGACAGGAGAAGCGGGTTGTTCGTGCTGACATTAGTGTACATGTACATGGACACGAGCGAGAGCGCTACAAGCACCAGCAGCGCCGTCTGGAGTGAGAGCGACACCGTGTTGGCGTTGGCCGATTGACGACTGTCACGCGCGCGCTGCGGCATCAATGATCCATCGCGAGTCCTGCGCATGGTGGGGCGTGGAGCGTGGAGTGCCTTCTGCGCTGGGACCAGTATGCTTGGGATGTGACGAAACACGCTCGCGATTAGTGTCAACTGCTATGGCGAGAATCAATCAATACACCTTAGGATCGGTAGGTTTTAACAGAGCGCTTCGACGTAGGTTTGTTTTCAGATAAGATGGCTACACTTTGCCCAACCGAACACACACAAGCTGCTGGGCTTCGTCGAGCGCCGTTCGAGGTGCACTGCGTCCATACGGAATGCGTCGGTGTTACCTGCCGATTTGATGTCTGCGGCGGTGTCGAGCAGTTTGTCTCGGCGTTTGGTATGGCGCAAAAGTCGGAGCTGCGCACCGCATAGTCGCCTGAACCTTTTCTCCCCCTGACGCGTTCCAAATGCTATGGACGCCCCCGCAGCGGGCTCGGAGCTGCGAGGGCTTACGTAGCATTCGTGGAGCACGTATTGCTGGGTGTGATCACCTTTTGACCGCGCTCGAGAACAGCGGCTGCGTGAGCAAGTAATACAAAAGCCACACAGTCCATTTTACGAGGTACAGTCTACTGCAGAGGTTTTAAAACTCACAGGCAACAGACCAATATGAAACTGGCGGAAGGTACTCGGAGAAGACTTTGAAGGTTGTGTATGTATGTGCGGCTCTACTGTGCGCATAAGGGAGGGAGGTTCTCCACTACAAATTTGCGCTCCTACGCAATCGAGGGTTTGACTTACAGACGGCTGAAGTTCGGGTTGGCTGCGAGACGCGCCGTGAGGTTCTGGGCGATCTTCTCGACAAACTGCAACAAAAACAAACACAAAGTAGAGGTTAGCGTATCTCTCAGGGGTCCAGTTATGCAACACAGAGCAGTGATAATCGTACGTCGAAAGTGCTGAGGTAGTGCTCGCGCTTAAGGTCGTCGCCGTGGATGATGAGCGCAAGATCCTTGGTCATCTCGCCGCTCTCGACGCTCTCAATGATGCAGGCCTCGAGCTCGTCGCAGAAGAGCTTGAGCTTGTCGTTGCCGTCGAGCTTGGCGCGGTGCAGAAGGCCACGGGTCCAAGCAAAGATGCTGGCAATCGAGTTGGTGCTGGTCTCGCCGCCCTTCTGGTGGACGCGGTAGTGACGCGTGACCGTGCCGTGGGCGGCCTCAGCCTCGACGGTCTTTCCGTCCGGCGTGAGCAGCACACTTGTCATCAGACCGAGCGAGCCGAAGCCCTGCGCGAGGATGTCCGACTGGACGTCACCGTCGTAGTTCTTGCAGGCCCACACGAAGCCACCCTTGGACTTGAGGCACTGCGCAACCATGTCGTCAATGAGACGGTGCTCGTACCAAATGCCAGCGGCCTTGTACTTGGCCTCGTAGTCGCTCTTGTACAGTTCCTCGAAGATGTCCTTGAAGCGGCCATCGTAGCGCTTGAGGATCGTGTTCTTGGTGCTCATGTAGAGCGGCATCTTGCGCTCGAGCGCGTACTCGAGGCACGAGCGCGCAAAGCCCAAGATCGACTCGGCCGTGTTGTACATGCCCATGCCAACGCCGCCGTCCTCGTGCTTGAAGTCGTACACGTGGAACTCCTCCGGCGCGCTGCCGTCCTCCGGGGTGAACGTCATCTTGAACGAGCCCTTCTTCTTGGCGACAAAGTCAATGGCCTTGTACTGGTCACCAAAGGCGTGGCGGCCAATGATGATCGGCTCCTTCCAGCCCGGGACTAGACGAGGGATGTTCTTGCAGAGAATCGGCTCACGGAACACCGTGCCGCCGAGCTCGTTACGAAGCGTGCCGTTTGGGCTGAGCCACATCTTCTTGAGGTTGAACTCGGCGACGCGCTCCTCGTCTGGCGTGATGGTCGCGCACTTGATGCCGACGTTGTGCTTCTTAATGGCAGCAGCAGCCTGGAGCGTCACCTCTATTCAAACATGAACAAAGTCAGTCCTCGCTGTATATGTTAGCACCAAGCGCAAAAAGCGCGTCGTTCGCACCGTCGTTCGTGGCATCACGGTGCTCGAGACCGAGATCGTAGTACTCGATGTTGATGTCAAGGAACGGCAAGATCAGCTGCAGCAAGTGCGCCCCACCAAGTCAGACTCCTCATCTACCACTTCAGGTAGCACAGCGAGACAGAGAGTGCACGCGTACCTTGTTGCGGATGTCCTGCCAGATGATGCGCGTCATCTCATCGCCGTCGAGCTCGACGACCGGCTTGTCGACCTTGATCTTCTGGAAGGTGGCCATGGTGTGCAGCGAGGGGGGCAGGAACAGACTGAAGTGGGGAGTGAAGTGTCTACTCGGAGGTAAAACGGATAATGAACTGTTGTTGTCCTGCAAGACGCGCGGCGGCCTCTCATCCTCCAAACAGGCACCGGTCATTATTCGTTCACAGCAGCTCACCCTTGCACTCATTCAACGGGATTCATCGACATTTGGACCTGGAACCTCTGTTTACGGTTCATTGCAGCTCTTCACAAACCCTAGTCATTTTATCTCTTTAGACAGGTTGTACACTTTGATTGGTCAGACCGTGGTCTACGACGGTCCGTCATGTTGCAGTTCTGGAGTGGAGAAGTGCGATTTAATTGGCTGATATCGAGAGGCGACTTCAAGATACCACTCTCGTCTGTCCAAGATCGTCGGAACTCCAGATTCGTAAGTGGCTTGGTTGGAAGCTGGATGACGGCGCCTACCTCTTTCGCTGCCTTCCGTTGTCTGTGGCCTGCTAGGCCAAAATGTCGTAAGAAGGCGAGCTCAAACCCCACGATTCTGTGGATGTTTGCAGCCCTGAGGGCCTCAGTTGGGCGATGGAAATTTATGACGTTGGTGTGTCAAGCGCCGGGATGTACGAGCAATGTGGACGCGGAAAACGAACATTTTCCATCATGCCAGTCGTGTTTTCCGGTGCTTGGTCGGGGAAAGAGCGAGAGGTACCATGGTGAGAGTCTGACGGCACCTGCGTCTCACATGCCCGCCCCAAGCACCAAACCTGATACATCCTGGGGCTCGTCGACGGAGAGAAACGGCTACGTACATCTGCAGCTTCGTTTTATTTTGATCAAAACTGCTGGACTCATTGCTATCAAGTGTGCAGAAATTACTGTCAAGTGCATTGCTGGCTACACGACTGCAGTAGAGACCGCGGCTCATTGGTTTGTTTACAAGAATTTCGACGTGAATTGACGTGCCTACTCCGTCTGACCCCATACCATCATTTGTGTTGTTGCGATTCGTGGTGACAAACACCTGGCTCCCATGAGTACTAGGCCAGTACAGCTGTACAATAGCGTCGTAGGAAGAGGTGGAACGGCTGCCTCGGAAAACACCAAGCAAGTGGTTTCTCAAGTTGAGGCATACAGTGCATGTTGTCAGTCATTTTCACTCTCGCGCTCGCTCGAAGTGCTAGCTCGCTTCCAATAACAGACCAATGACCACCACGAGTGGACAAGTTCTGCATCGTTCACTTGCCTTAGCAATGCAAACGCGTCAAATTGGCAGTGTCCCGACGGTCATGGCTTCGATTATCTTGTTCTGGACCATGGAATCATTGTTGACTGGGCAATTTTGTCCATTTGAACTAGAAGGTCCACAACCGAGCTATGGAGTGATGGTCTCTGCAAAATCCAAATTTCAGCCAATAATAACCATCATAATTATCACACCCAATTTTATTGGCTAGAATTTGTGCAAACTTTCTATGGATTATCGATTTTTCCCATTGGCTTTTGGCGGGAGCAGTATGGTGATGGGGTCAGAGGAAGCACTCAGGGAAATCTAAGGGCAGTCGCGACGGGTGAGCCGACGGTTCGAGCAGTCGCGTATGATATGGATTCGCTGCGAGCAAGAAGCGCATCCTGCGGAAAATAAACGTGAAAGCAGCAAAGAAATCGACGCTGCAGGGGCTGCGAACGAGCGATTTCAAGGAAGTGGACGAGAAACTAACTGACCGAGCGCGGTAAAGCAAATGGCTAGCCTGGCGCCGTCTCGGCCCATGGAGTGCCTCAAAATCGCGTTGTTGAAGATGTGGCTGCTCAGTGTCTTCGTCGTGATCGTCAGCGTCCGTATTTATGCGGCAAGCGCGTCGACAACCGAGCAGACCAGTCCTCCGCCAGCGCTCGATTCGTCCATACACGGAAGCGATAAAGACGTTGCAGGCTTAGGATATTCCAAGCCAAACGCAAGAATGCGCACACACAACGTTCCTCTTATGGCGATGCAGGCGACGATGTTCGCGAACGAGTCGCTGGTGCTGTCCAAGTGGGACATTGAGGAGGTGGCTCGTCGTTCTGCGGTGTCGAAGCTGGCGGAGTTGTTTTCTTGGTCGCCGGTGTCGGGAGCTGCGGGAGTGATC